>LPNX010607027.1:28400-54741 GCA_001517045.1 Pseudotsuga menziesii | reverse complement strand
AGGCTATCTGTTGTCGAAGAAGTCAATGATTTAGGGCCAAAGAAGTTAAAGTACAAAAAAGACGATCAATCATCGAAGAAGTCAAAGAACAAGGATCGAAGAAGTCAAAGAACAAGGGAAATATGGATGACATTGAGATTCGACATTGAAGACAAGTCCTAAAAGGAAAATACATGTTTATACCTCATCAAAATGGAATACAGATTTTTCTTAAAAGAACAATATATTTCTCGACCTTCCATCAAAGATGTCAATGACTATGCTTGAAGTTAATTACACATTTTATGAAAATTTTGTTACCATCACCATATTTCTAGCTAATGAAGAAAATTTTATTCATGTAATCTTGCAACTTAGATGCAAAATTAAGTATAGATAAGACCAAGATGAACGAAGAGAAAATCAAACAACTTGGTCCCTATAATATTACATCAGAATTCATGGCTGCGGCTATAGACGATGATATCATTGACATAATATAAGGATATCATTGGCTCGAAACATTGGGTATGATCAGCTTCCATGTGAAAAAGACAGTCATGACCTTATCCGAGGGGAAGAAGAGTTCCTTCGTAAAAAAATACACTGAATGAACCATTGCATGAGAGTATGAATATATAGAATAAGAATCAAATCACTTGAATAGACTTGTCATGGACCAGGACAAGGAAGTCGCACAAATCCAGGAAAAATTGCAATGCCAAGAATTAGAGAAACGTGCTCATGTCGACAACACATAAAAGAACTCGAACAACATAGAGATGCAATTAAGTTTGTACATTAATTTATTCAGAGTACTTATTTGAATTTGATAAGTAATGGATTCTAGTTTAGTTGTGATAAAATAATAGATGGATTCTTTACTTAAAAGGGATACAAGATTATGTTGTTCTTTACAGGAAAATTTAAAAAACTTACCCATTGTACATTACAAGCATAAACACTAAGACTAACGTAAATACAGAGTAAAAAAGTCGATTAATATGCATATGTTCTTCTATTTTTCCCTTTCTATACAATGAAGTATTGGATTCATTGTTTGGCTTCCTTTTGGCTTTGCAGGGATACTTTGGAAGAATACTCTAAGGAGGTTTTGATGTTGGGTAGAACTCTCCGTCTCATTTCAGATAATGTCCATTTATATCCCAAGTTATTCAACTATATCTTTGGTTAAAACGTACAAGAGATGCTTATGAATTACTATTCGCCCAACTCGATGCGTGACCTTGATTCTCTCCGATAACATTTATATGTTTTTTAATTCACTTCGGTCTTGATTGTCATTTAAACTTTGCTTGGAAATGTTATAAGCAGGTACTTACGAAGATTTTTGTTATTCAATTCAGTCCTTCCTCGCATTTAAATCTCGATTGGAACTTATATATAGGTGCTGATGAAGTGAAGGTATAGGAGCGACGAATAAAAACAGGGAAATATTGTCTATACTCACGTTCCATGCTCCAAGCTACGATGTGGATATCAGTCATTTGCCGAGTTTATAGATGAAGATCATCCATGTGTACAAGACGTATAACTAGCGATTTCCGCAAGGAGGTCCAATCATATGTCATTAGGTTGTTGTTAAACCGTAACAGAAATTTACAAGGGATTTAAGATAGAGTTAGTGTAGCCATGGTGTTGTAGGTTGAGGAATAAATCCAACATAGCAAGAATACTTCCTTTGGATAAAAAAGAACAAGACCATATATTTTTTATTTGTTGTTGGGAAGGAAAATAAACTAGAAATTTTCCTTGTGTGGAAATTGAACCCAGGTGTTAGAACAATTACACTCACAAAAATTGCTAATTACACATGCAAATTACACACAAAGGAGACTAAATATGGAGCAGAACATTAATCTGTATTGAATAAGTGTACAATAGCCAACCTTGTGAAGTCATGGGCTGCCACAATAAATAATTACATGAGAGATTCGAATGCATTGGGATGCCATTCGAATTAGTCAAAAGCAGGCTCACTAAATCTAGTTAAATCCCCCATAGGTGCATAAAGCAGTTTCCAACTCTACCTAGGAGCTCACGAATTTAAAAAATCAATTAGGCAAGCTAATAGGTGATGGAAGGACAACTCATACATGCTTTTATTAGGATAAAAAGAGAGGAGGATGATGAGGGAAAAAAACAAGTCAAGTTCACCTAGTCATACTTTCCCAATTGCCTTAAAACTCATTAAAAGAAGCAATAAAGCAGAAAAAGCAAATATGCGCTAGGGAAGTTCAACAATAAAGCGGAATTGATTTCAAGAGGTTTGCCAAGCGCTCCATGACTCAGTTTTAGCAAGTTTTACCATCTAAGACATGTGGAGGACAACTTGCATAGAGTGGAATATGGAAACTAGGCAAATAAAACAAAAATTGATTAATTAATGTCTCTCGTAGCTAACTATGGTTTGATTATTCTAACACCCCCCCTTAAGCCTGACTTATGAGTAAAATATCATAAAATTGTAGGGCCTAGCAACAAGGCTTAGTCACCCTTTACATACTGCATGTCTATTTAAACAAGGAAAGAGGCAAAAACCCAACGGGAAAAATCCTCCCTTAAACATGTACAGTAAAACAAAATTTTAAAATCTTGTCATTAATCATGTTTCGCAGCATGATCAACAATCCCCAACAGTGATTAGAGATTGCTGAAAGTCTTCTCACAAAAAACTTTGGTGAAGATTTCTGCTATTTGTTCTGAAGATTAACAGGAGGGTGGGTTAATAGCGTCATTATGCACAAGCTGTCTAATGTAGTGCATATGGATCTCAATGTGTTTGGTTCTCTCTCTCTGAACCGGATCATTGCATAATCGAATGGTACTCTGATTATCACAATAGATAGTAGTTGATTATTCTGATTCGAAGCCACACTCACCAAGTAACCCCTACAACCATAAGCATTGAGTTGTTGCATTTACAACTCCTTTGTACTCTGCTTCTGTAGATATGAGTGAAATGGCACTCTGTTTCTTGCTTGACCAGCTAATTCGTCCTTCAGCAAGCATGAACACATATCCTGATGTTGACTTTCGATTTGTGTTGTCACCTCTCAATCACTATCAGTAAACCCAATCAAATCAAGATCCGATTTAGCTTTCTAGAAGATCCCATGAGTCCTTGTTACCTGAACAAAGTTAAGGATCCTTTTGGCTGCTCTCGAATGGATCTCATGAGGCTGATCCATGTATCTTAAAGCCACACTTACTGCATAAGAAAGATCAGGTCGAGTATGTGTAAGGTATAGCAAACACCCAATCAGTTGCCTATACAGTGTATTATTTACCATAGGAGAAGAACCTCCTTCTTCAAGCTTAACTCCTGAAAGGAAGGGAATCTTTCTTAGCTTGCAATATTTCATGTTGAGCTTGTTCAGTAAATCCAAATCATAGTTGGAATGATATACTTTTATTCCATATTTTGTTTGAGCAATCTCGAGACCCAAAAATTGGCTCAATAACCCTAAATCAGTCATAGAAAATGCATGGTTCATTGCATTCTTCAAGGAGGCAATTTCATCTTTTGAGCTTCCTATAATGAGAAGGCCATCCACATACAAGACAATAATCATCAAAGAACCATGAATCAAATTCAAATAAACATTAGGATCAGACTTGTATTGAACAAAACTCAACGATAGCAGAAAGCCATCAATCTTGGCATACCAAGCCCTGGGGGCTTGCTTAAGCCCATACAATGATTTCTTTAGCCTCCACACAAGAGATGGATTAGTAACAAATCCTTGAGGCTGTTACATGTAAATATATTTAGTAACATTTTCATTCAGGAAAACACACTTCACATCCATGTGATGTACCTCCCACTGCTTCGAAGCTGCAATGGCTAAGGCTAGCCTGATGGAGTCCATCTTTGCCACTGGTGCAAAGGTCTCATTGTAGTCTATACCATGTACCTGTGAGTATCCCTTGGCTACCAATATTGCCTTATATTTCAAAGGTGAACCATCAGCAACAAAATTAGTTTTGAAAACCCACTTACATTGAACTAGTTTCCTCCCTTGGGGAAGATCAACCAGCTCCCAAGTGTTGTTCTTCTCGAGTGAGCTAAATTATTATTTCGTGGCTATTTTTCATATTGGATCATGTGCTACATATTCATATGTCTGTGGGTCTGATTCAATCATCAGATAGCATTTCTCTGCAAACAAAGGGTCTGTCATACACAGGGCACTCTCAAATCGAGATCTAGTCCTCCTAGAATCACTACGATTTCCAGCTAGTTCCCTAGCTGCATGAATGGTCTTTGCTGCCCATTTTGGTATTGTAGGAATATTATGATCTACAATTAAATCATCATTATCATACATATCAGAATCAGCAAACTCATTTATCTCTTCACTCACATTCAGTGGTTCTGGTGGTGAAGAGGACTCTCCAACTTCAACTGCTACTAAAGGCTCTTCTTGGAACTGAACACTCCTTTCAATGAAGGATTTGTTTGTGTTCAAATTGATCATCTTGTACCCTTTTGAATCTTCAAAGTAACCAACAAATAGACACTCTTGGCTTTGGGGCTGCAATTCTTTCATCTTTTCTGTTGGAATTCTAGCCCAAGCCCTTGAGCCAAAAATCTTGAAATGGGTCACATCTGGCTTGTGCCCACTCCATGCTTAGAAATGAGTCATACAATCAAGATGTTTATGAGGCACCATATTCTGGATATAGGCTGCACAATTTATAGCTTTGGCACAAAACTTTGGTGGCAAAGTCTTAGCCTCCATCATGGAGGTTGCCATCCCTTTCAGTGATCTATTCTTCCTCTCAGCAACACCATTTTGTTGTGGTGTGTAAGGGATAGAATGATGCATCTGAATACCTACATATACACAATATTAAATGAACTCAGACTTGACATACTCACCACATTGTCAGATCTGAGGACCTTGAGTTTCCTCCCAGACTGGTTTTCAACCAAAGCCTTAAAGACTTTGAAGAGGCCAAAAACTTCAGACTTATGCTTCAAAAAATAAACCCAGCAATACCTGGAAAAGTCATCTATGAATGTCAATGACAATTTTTCCTAACTCACTGACATATGAGGAAATGGGCCAGCAACATCAGTGTGGATCAACTCAAGAGGTGCAGAGGTTCTCTCATGACTAGCTTTCTCAAATTTATTCTCTGGGTGTTTTCCTAAGATGCAACCTTGACACAATCCTTTAGAAAACTTAATATTTGGTAACCCTATGACCATTTCTTTTTCACTAAGATAAAAAATATACTTATAGTTAAGATGGCCAAATATTTCATGCCAAATCTTGCTTTCTTCATTAACTTGAATTAGAAGAGTAGAGGGGTTTGAGTAGGGTAGGAAATGTGAGAACATGTATACCTTCGAAGTGTGATTTGTAACTCCTTTTGCAATGAATTTACCACTTGAGATCTCTGTGATATCAACTTCATCAGGGGAGAATATGACCTTCTTTGGAGACCCTGTGTGGGTCATCTGATACACTGACAAGAGGTTAGAGGCAAGACCTGGAACATACAATACATTGCTGAAGTTACCATGGTCAATATAAATCCTCCATTTTCCCAAACTTTCAGTGAGAGAGTCATCTCCCAGTACTATTGGTGGACCTTTCGACATGTCAAGTGAGGTGAATAACTCCTTGGTCGAAACCATATGTTTTGAAGCTACAAAATCAATGACAAAACTAGGAGAGCTTGATGTCCCAGTAACCAATCCATGAAATCTCTCTTTGTCTTTTGAATTTGATCATCCTTCCCTCTTGTATGAGCTATCAGGAAGGGAGATGCCATTCTTCTCTAGGAGTTGGGTCAGCATGTCAATTTTCTTCCTAATGCAGGAGCTTTCAAGATGATTGCCCTTACTGCAGTATGCGCACTTGCTCATTTCTCCTTTGTTATTTTTCTTCTGGGGGTTCTTCTTGGAACCTTGGGGCTCCTCTGGAGACTTTTTCTTATCTCTCTTTTTCTCAGGTGGATTCTTAGCTTTCTTCTTTCCTTTTGAATCCACCCTCGAATCTCTAGCAGCCAAAGCTTGGTCTTTGGAAGGTTTGATGGTGCCAGTCATCACTAGTTTATCTTGTTCTTGTGTGAGAGATTCCATGAACTTTGCAAGTTTAGGCATCTTCTAGGCTCGAGCTGTCAACTTGGTGGCATGGAAGGTGGAAAAAAACACTGAATAGTCAGGGCCAAGATTCGAGAGTATGGCCAGAACCAGTTGCTCCTCCTTCTTTTCAATTCCACATTGTTTTAGCTGCAAAACAAGGGCTTTAAACTTGGAAAAGTAGAGTTGCAGAGATTCGAAGCTGCTAGGACTCAAGGAGAACAATTCATTCTCGATTTGATGTCCTCTCATCTCATCTTTTTTACCAAAAATCTCAAGAAGCTTCTCCCATACTTCATTTGGTGGTGTCAATCCATTGAGATGGAAAAGGAGGTCTCTCGATATGCTCAGACACAGGAGACCATAGGCCTCATCCCTCCTATTGTGCCATTTAGTTTTCTCTGCAGTTGCATTGGGCTCTGCTTCTATTGTCATAGTCACTGTGTAGAGGCCTTTTGCTTTCAAAATTATCTCCATCTCTGCTTTCCACTCAAAGAAATTAAATGGAGTCAAGATGATCTTCTGGGATTGATCCATATCTCAGAAATTGTCCCTTCAGTCAGCAGAATGCTCCAAGTCAATGATGTCAAACTTGCAATAACAATATGGAAGGAGATAAATCAATCTACAAAGGATTTGATACCATGTGTAAATTGAACCCGGGTGTTATAACAATTACACTCACAAAAATTGTTAATTAAACATGCAAATTACACACAAAGGAGACTGAATATGGAGCAGATCACTAATCTATACTGAATAAGTGTACAATATCCAACCTTGTGAAGTCATAGGCTTCCAGGATAAACAATCACATGAGATATTCGAATGCATTGGGATGCCATTCGAATTAATCAAAATTAGGCTTACTAAATCTAGTCTTGAATCCCCCATAGGTGCGTAAAGCAGTTTCCAAATCTTCCTAGGAGCTCATGAATCAGCAAAATAAATTAGGCATGCTAATAGGTGATGGAAGGAAAACTCATACATGCTTTTATTAGGATAGAAGAGAGGAGGATGATGAAGGAAAAAAACAAGTCAACTTCACCTAGTCATACTTTCCCAATTGCCTTAAAACTCAATAAAAGCAGCAATAA
Organism: Pseudotsuga menziesii; assembly: GCA_001517045.1. Classification (NCBI taxonomy): domain Eukaryota; kingdom Viridiplantae; phylum Streptophyta; class Pinopsida; order Pinales; family Pinaceae; genus Pseudotsuga; species Pseudotsuga menziesii. The sequence goes on along the minus strand of LPNX010607027.1, from coordinate 47,547 downwards.
AGCAAAAAAAACAGATATGCGCTAGGGAGGTTTAGGAATAAAGAAGAATTGATTCCAGGAGGTTTCCCAAGCACTCCATGACTCAGTTTTAGCAATTTTGACCATCTAGGACACGTGGAGGACAACTTGCATAGAGTGGAATATGGAAACTAGGAAAATAAGACAAAAATGGATTAATTAATGTCTAAGGTAGCTAACTATGGGTTGATTATTCTAACACCTAGAAGGTTCAATAAAATCTAGAAAGGGAAAAATTAGGAAGAAAAGTAGTTGTGATGAAGTGAAAAATAGAAAATTATAATAATTTCACTATGAGTTTGGTCCAAGTTGATGTAATGTATCTTCCTTCATTTGAAGGAAGTTGCATATCGTCCATAAATTTGTGATTGTTCCCCTCCATTTCCAAAACTCAATCATGACACTCCAAAGAATGATCAGATTGGTAGAAAATTGCACCATTGCAGTCGACGAGTTGTCTTAACAACAAAATTCCACAATCCAATAAAAATTTAACCTCTATATTTTTATGGATTTAATCCCAAATGATAACAAAAATGTCGTGTCAAATTAATGTGCTAGCTAAAATTGACAGAGAGTTTTAATTAGATTTCTATATTTTTATGGATTTGAACCAAAATGATAACATAAATGTTGTGTTGGGTGAAAATGCCAGTTGACATTCATAGAAAAGTTTAATTAAAATTAATGAGAACTATATATTTAATAGTTGTTTGTTTTAATTTTTAAAATTAAATATATTAATTATGTCGACATGCGTATTTATTTGAGACTTGGGGTGGACTACTCCCCACGTTTTTTCATCCAAGGATGAGAATGAGACACATGAACTATCAAGATGTTCAAAATTCAATAGAAATAAAAAATAAATGAGATCTGATGAATAAATAATTGGTAGCATTGCTGGGATAACTCATAGATGATGAATGGATAACCAATAGTTGATGGAAGATAACTAAAAGCATGTGAGATTAAAAAAAATCATGATAGTTAATAAATGGATAACATGAAGAATGTTGGTTATAACGTGTAGCCAAGTATGGATAACTTAGAGTTGAACCCATTTAACTAGAAGAATATGAAGTATAAAAAAAAATCCAAACATTCTTCCATTCCATCGCTATCTCTTAATTGTTTGATCCCTATTTTTGTGATCCATCGATAAACTATGTGGGTGTGCTAGTTACATTATGTTTTTCTTTGAGAATTTGGGGTGGGCTGTGACATATAATTTTCCAGCATTTCCCGAGGATGAGATAAGTCTACTGGTGAGATTGATTCTAAGGTAGTCATTCAAAAATTGAAATAAACATTTATAAGAAAAAAATATAAAAAATATCTTGTAGCTCATGAATGGATAACTGTAATGTCCCTAAAATTCATAAAAAAACAAATAAATTCATAAGCTAATAAAACACTAAACTCAAGAACATCTTTAAAACTTCCACGGAATAAATCTCATTGGTAAAACTGAACCTAAGTTTTATAGACTTCTTTTCCTAGATGTGTTTCCTATATGAAGATGATTTCTTACATGATGTGGTTCTACGAATTCGACATGTTTATAGTTTATTTGTTCTCTCTATCTTAGTTGTTGACATTTGTCATTTCTTATTTTGTTTTACGTTTTACTTTTTTTTTACATGTCTTTAATTTCATGTATGGCTTTATTTATAAAGAGGCTAACTTACCTCTATATGTCAAGTGGTGGAGTGGCGGGGTTCTATCCCTTAAGGGTCCACTCAAAAAAGGTAAGTATTACTATTGCTACAGGGTTTACTTAGTTTGTCATGACCTAATGGAGGGTTCTATTTTATTGTGTAGGTGATTTCGTCACTGAATTCAATATTATGATTGTGGCAATAAAACTCCCTACATCTTACAATGAGCTATACCTACACTACACTATTCTTGTGTATAAATGTGTGAAGAAAAGACTAAATTCCTTGGCCTAACTATACCTTAATCCTATGAGTGCATATTTATAAACTATCTGCTAAGGTTTTAACACCTTAGATGCAATATAATATATGTTTGAACTTTATTGTATGGAGGGTTTATGTTTATGGCATAAAAATATGCCATCGATAGTATGGATTAACTATGCAAATAGCATCATGATGGAGGGTTTAGGACTTCGGGAAATGGGGTTGGTAAGTGATGGTGCATACAACGTAAATCAAAACTATATAAGGGTATGTTTTAATGTGCATTCCGGTGGTGGAAAGGATGGCGAATTAAATGAGCATTGGGAAGCATGGGAAGAATGCCTCAAACACTCTTTAGGTTTGGATATCATTCATTTGGTTTTCGTTATGGTGGAGGTGGTGGTTTTGCGCTCCTCATGAGGGCTGTACAACCAGCAGACTTTCACGCTCTTCCATAGGTAAGCATTTGAAACTGGTATGTACATTTGTAATGTTTTTTTGGTTTGTGGGTTGAATGCATACTTCTAATGGAATTTGTTGTGGTATGTGCACGTGGGATACCGTGGGCACTCTGCATGGCTTGAGGGCAGTACTATAGCTTGCTTGTGCATCCAAACTCTGAGTAAGACCTAAATTTTGCAATGGCCTTTACACTGTTGTGTGGTTTTAGCAGACAGTTCGAGCTTGGGTGTGGGGAATTGCATTGTTGAGTCATTTTGTTGTTTTGGGGTTTCGATAATTGCTTGGAATTTGTATATGCGAATGTGTATCCTTTCACATATTTGCAAAAATGTAGTTTTCGATATGTATAGATTGTTAAATAGCTTGATTCATCTATGTGTATAAGTTTATTGTTTGCAACGATATGTATTTGGTTTTAATTTTCTTAAAGGGAAATTCTCTATTTGGGTAAAAACTCTGTGTTTCTTTTTTTTATGATGCATCTCTTTTGTATTTACAGTGTCATTCCTTTGCAATGGCACCAATGATGATTCAACTATGAAAATATGTGTAAGGGATTAGTGTGTGGTTTTTAATTGAATAATGTAGATGCGTTGGTTTAATAATAACATTGTTGGGTTTGTTTGGTGGCCGTAAGCATGAAGCGTGGCTTGTAGCATTGATACACAGCCTCGGTTTATTATTTGAATGTATTTTATGTTTTATATTGTGACTAAGAATATGATGTATAGGGAAAAGAGTGTAGCTCTGTTTCATCTTTGATGTATACTTGGTTATATTAAAACCTTTATGGAAATCCTTAGAGGCAAAACCCTTAGTAAATTCTATAGCTTGTAATGTGTTTGAATGAATTGTTTGAGGCATACAAGATTCGATATTGGGATGATAATTAATTGCACTTGTGGTTTCTGAGGCCAATAGGATTCGATCCTATCTAGTAATGAAATGGACTTATGGTTTGATGGTTGTAACACCAGGTTTTGTGGATAGGATTCTTATGTAATAGATAACAGTTTTCCACAAACGCAAGGCATTGGGAATAGCTCTCTTTTTATATATTTTTTAAAACTGTAAATTGTTTGTTTTAGTAATGCTTTTTATGTTTGGTGTTTTAAGAGCATTTATATGATGGGAAAAAATGTATTTTTCTGGAAATATGAAATCTCCCAACGTTTGGATTTATATTGAGGGTTTGAATTAATGAGTTCAGAGATCTAATTATAAATGGATTATTTAAATGTTTTGGTGCATATTTTATATAATGTTTTAGTTTCAAGGAATGAATGAGTTTATTTAGTTTTAATTGATATTAGAGTTTATTTTACCTAGATTTGTGAAATATCTTGTTTAACTTTATGATAATGTTTGAGCAAGATCTAGTAGCCAGTTATCTAACAACCAGGGTTTAAATCTAAGTTAGACTGTTTGACATTTAAGTTATTCTAGAACTGCTTAGATCTAAGAACTAAGAGAATTTAAACTATAAATACCTATCTAGAAAACAAAGGATAAATTTATGGCTTAAGCAGATACATTAATCTACAATATAAAATTTAACCCTAGAGACTATGTAGAAATATTTCATACTGGATTTTAATAATTTAAACAAATAGAAATCTAGTTGAAGCATGTATTCAATATGCATATTTTAAAATCAATATTATAAACACTACTTAGTAAAATCTATAAGAACTATAGAAGCTAAAAACCTCATACTTGCAACTTGCAGTTTATTAATGGCTAAGAACCCCGCACACTTAAAAACACTGAATTAATAAGAGCTTAGATAATTCTTACCTCGGATGTGTCAACTGAATAACTTGGGAACTACCACATTCCACCCAACAATTACCCAGAACTATTCCTCGTTTTAGTCTAGGTCCCCCCAAGTTGGTTCCAACATGCAAGTAGTCTAGAGCTCCTAAAGGTAAGGCTTCTCCTATCTCGAATATCAGCTGTTGTACCATATTTATTTTCTTTTGGAAAATGCTCTCCAAAAATTCTTAGAAATAATGATTAGATCATATTAGAATTAGAATAGGAATAGAATGCCCAAGCCTTTCCTTGGCTTGGGTTTTTATAGACAATATTTAGGGAGAATGGAAGTTAAACTTCAATGAGATAAAGAATCCATTATCTTTTGAAAATAATCTTTAATTGATTTATGTGAAGTTAATAATTTATTAAAATTATCTTAGGAACTCCTATACTAGTTCCTAATTTGACTCTTTTAAGATTAAATATTTAATTATTTTTTTGTAAATAATAACATATACATTCTTTATTAATAATTATAGTTATTATTATTTCCTTATATTTAATATATGTAGTTACCCTTTTATTCATAACACACACACACACACACATATATATATATATAGTATTGTTAATATTTATTTAGGCATCATATATCATGATCCCAATTACATGGTGCTTTCATTAGCCTATAATCGTTTCTTTTAGCAAGGCCTTCAGGTAGTGTTGGTCAACTAAGTTAGGTAGCTCTAAACCTCCTTGCATGTTGGATTACCTCATATATCATGGTATATCTTCAGTACTTGATGACAAGTAGAAATTCAAAATTCCATTTAATTGACTTAAAAATAAGTAATATAAGGTTAGTTTTTTTCAAAGTCATTCTCACTCAACACAATTACTTTTCAGTAACTCCTAGCACTATTGGGAAGCAAAGCTCGACGATAAAAAGTGGGAGTTACACTTAGTGCAATTCCAGAGCTTTCACTCAACACTAATCCTAGGATGTACTTGTATAATATACCTAGGGATACAATGGCCAAGGATCCGATGTTCCAAAGCTTATGTCTAACATCAATTTGGAATGTTCCAGGGATTATGCCCAACACTTCCAATTCTTATTTTTCATGTGCTTCAGATCTTATGCTCAACAAAAACATTTCATAAATCATGTGCCACAGCTGGCACTCAAAACAAACATCAAATCACTCATTTCTTCCAGAGCTTGCACTCAACACAAAATCGCATCACTCATGTGCTTCAGGGTCCACACCCAACACATTATAGAACTGAATCTTGCATTGAGTCTTCTATAGATTCTATATGCATAATAATATCAATATATGCGTTTTAAGGTAAATCACATAATATAATCAATTTATCATCCTACAACAATAATCCTATCCATTAGGGTCCATGCCCAACATATACAATCACATACATGCCAAATAAAACATATGCATTCGATTACACCCAATTTATAAATCATCATACTCATGTGCAGTAGGGTCTTACATTCAATATACAAAATAAACTTCAAAGTGACTCATGTGCAATGGGACTCATGCCCATTGTGGTTAAGGTTAAAATTTAGGATATTACAATAACTAGTAGATATGCATGGATAACTCATACCCGATGAATGGATAACGAACAATTCATGGTAGATAACTAGAAGAAAATGAGATAAAAAAGAATATAAAAAATAAGTGATGTTTAATAAATTGATAATAGGAGGTATTTTTGGTGACAATTTGTTGTTATGCGTGGATAACTTGGAGTTGAACCCATTTAACTAGAAAAGTATGATAAATTAAGTTGATAGGTTTTTTTTGTTTAGAATTGGAGTTGGACAATGACCTATACCTTTCTAGGATTGCACAACGATGACACAAGAGTACTGCTAAGATTGATTCTATTATAGTCGTTCAAAATTCAACATAAACATTTATAAAATTTATATATAAAAAATAATTGGTACCGTATGAATGGGTAACCGGTAGGATATGAATGGATAACATCTATTTTATGAGTGGATAAATGATAGACAATTCATGGATAACTTGTATTTGATGAATGGATAACCAACGGTTCATGGAATATGACCAGGAGAATGTCAGCGAGAGAAAAAATAATTTGTGGTTGATAATTGGATAACTTGTAATTGATACATGAATGCATGGATAATATATACTTTGGGGTGGACTGGTAGTTGACGCATGGATAACATATAATTTGGGGTCGAATGGTAGTTGACGCATGGATAACATATAATTTGGGGTCGAATGGTAGTTGACGCATGGATACCATATAATTTCATGGTATTCAACTTGTGATCTATTGGCGTTCACTAACCACAAATTAAGTGGTTGTGCTTAATTAAAAAGAAAGATTTTCCTATTTGGTAAACAATGCATTTTGGCATTGTGTTGGCCCTAGGAAATATTGAGATGATAATGATCAAAAAGATGAAGATTCTGGTTGGAGGGTATGCAGAAACCAAGACAGAAGGAGGCGCAATGGATGAAGAATAAAGAAAGTCAGAAATGAGAGTTCGACTTATTTTCGGTAAAGAATTAGTTAGAATACAAGATTTCTTTTATTAATAAAGCATGATTGTAAATCACGCTAATAGTGCCTATTTTTATACGTAATAACATGTATTAAAATAGAAAGACAACATGTCTACTAAGAGTTGAGATTCCATCGATGGTTGAAATTAAGAAGTGTTAAAGCATAAAAGCTTATAAAAGCGTCGACCCAAGCTATGTGTGGGTGGTTTCATAGTAGATCATTAGTGGCCATTCAGATAGAAAGAGAAGAGAAAGAAAGGAAGAGAGCATACAACCAAAGAGCATTAGACAAGAGATGACTATATGGATTGTAAATATTATCTAAAGAATATTATGCAAGCTGAGTGCATAGACCAAATGTGCTAAGACATTTCTCATGCCACATGAAGAGCAACTTTGTGGTTTTTCTTCAATGGGTTTCCACATTATATATTGTTTTTTTTGTGTCTTTAATGTATGTATTATTGTCAAATGCATATTTGTTGTCAATGAGTTGATCTGAATGTATCACACATACTCTGTTGTGAATGAACTTATATGTGTATACGTATATGTATGTATGTATGTATGTATGTATGTATGTATCACACATTAAATGAGTTAAATATGTGTTAATGATTTATGTTATATGCTATTATATGTGATGATGGATCAACATATGGTTATATTGAATGAATGTATGAGAACATAGGTTTAATGCAGATTTTTTTATGGAGTGACTTGATATTGTTGTAAGAAGGAAATCCCCTTTAGAAACCTAGTTCTGGAAATCCCCATAAGATATATCGGGTGAGACTTCATCTACGTCGTAGGTTTTCCTGATGGATTTCTCCTCTATCGAGCTGGTATCTTGGTTTTGTTGATGAACAAAGGATTTGGACCTGGTTCGAGTAAAAGTAATCCAACAAATGGTTCTATTGTCAGGACCCTGAATAGTTTTCAACAATGATATGTTTTGGCATCCAACGAAATCATAAATTCAAGATTGGGTTGATTATAAAGCACTAGAGTTCGCGTCGGAGGAAAGTGAATGATCAAGACTAAGCCCGACTGAATGGTTGGAGAAATACATTTACATAGACATTCATGAGATTTTTGTTACAAAATTTTCCATCATATTTCATGAGTGGTTAGTGAAGTTTGCAACCGAGAAGATTTTTTTTTAAAGATGAGAACCCACAGAGTGGAGTCCCAAGTTGATACAGGAGTTGAAAGGAGTGAGAAGTACTATTTCTGGGGTTGTCTAATTATGTTTCAATCCATATTTTTTGAGGATATATCCCTAAAATTGGAGTTGACATGATAAAGTCATACAATGAAGAAAAAAGATAATTTTTTGAAGGACCATGAGGTTGATATGTGAAATATTTGAAACTATGGATAAATATGTTGATTTTTGAGAAAGGGATCCTAAAAAATAGAGTCTAACAAGTAAATATTTTTGCGCGGAGAACCTGGATATGTCACAAGAAAGATTACGAGTAGAATGGATGGAGATAAACTGAGATATTTTCTGGTAATAGTGAAAGTGATATAGAAGGTGGACACCTAAGGAGTGGAAAACTATTTTGGTTGGGATAGACAAGAAGGACTACAAAAAGAAGATGAATTTGCAGTGCGACATGAGGAGATGACTATGAATTGGCATTGCACCTTGACGAAGAAGAGGAGTACCATCTTATATCTAAAGAAGATGATGAAGAAGAAGGACCAAATCCATATAAATATTACAGCATGAAGGAAACCTCGTGTACATCGCCTGAAATAAGATATAGAAACACATCACCCATTGGTTTTTCTAATTCGACTAACAGTAATAGTGGAAATAGAAGTCAAGGAACTCCCACTAGTATAATTTTTAATTTGACAAATCCAAGGGTAAACAAAATGGTTGTAAATTATATAACTATACCAATATTTAATAGAAATGAGTTTTAGGACCCCGAGCAACATTGGTTTCTAAGCGAATTTGTATGGAATGTGTGAAAGGTCCAAGCCAAGGCCATAAAGAAAGAATAATATGATCACAACCCTTACAAGATATTCATTGGAATGGTATGTGAAATTATTTGTAGTTCCAACAGGGCACGGGGATTTCACTTAGTGAACCTCTCACATAGCACGTGTGATCATGGGATATTAAAGAATACCCTTAATTTCCATATATATTAACCCAAAATATTTTCGTTGAAACCCCTTCCCAATACTTAAAACCTCCTCCCCACCCGTTTTTATACCTTAATCCTTATAAACCACCCTGCCCAGCCCCACCTTAAACTCCTCATCCCCCCCAATACCTGCAATATATTGGTTCAATTTTTGATAATTTTAAAACCCACAATATGAATTAATGTGATAGGATATTGGTCAACAAGTGAATCCCCCATGCAACAGGGATTCCATAGAAGACATCAGATAAAATCAGGACAGAAATGTATAGATGAATCTAAGAAGGTGAAATTGGAGTCGGAGTGCATTACATAAATCAAATAAATTAGACAGTTACCTATGGTGTATGTTTGGGACTCCAACGAAATATTCAAGAATTTTATGGCTAAAGTAAATTTTTAGATGTCACGAATCCAACATAAAGAATGGTTCATTCCAACAATGCTACATCATATTTGTACTACCTTAATGCAATAGAAAATTGTATCAGAGAGTAAAGCTCTTGATCTCACCATGAATTTGGAAGCTTCACCAGTCGGAGGAACTGGAGCAAGATGGACGCAAGTACATGCATAACTTTCCAACATTACGTTGCAACTTCAATATATCAAGAAAGGGAAAGAAGTACAATAAGAACTTTGGTGTACCAGATGTAAAACCAAGGGACACCATAAAGGTTCATGTTCGACATTTATTAATTATGTCACATGAGAAGAACTGAATACAATAAATACCCAAGGAATACTTTAGTGTAGTCCAAACCATATGACATCGGTCGAAGGAATACCTATACTTACAAAATATAGAAAGTGCACCAACAAGTCTATATTGCAAATTATGTTCATAAATAATTCAGGCATACAATAACCTTCTCAAGGTTTTCCAATAGTTCATTTAAACAATGCACAGATACTTTAGTCTGATCTTTATATATGTTACAAATCATATTTTTTGTTTGTGTTACCATCCATACAAGAAGGATGGGATCGACCTCATGTTGAGGCAATGGTTTCCTTTTTCTATCACTGCAACAAATTGGTAAGGCCCAACAATTACTTAATAGATCATAATACATATCCACTACCTTTTGCTACAATGAGTGAATTTAAGGAGGCACATCTATGGTTTGAGCCTTCTCACTTTCTCCAGGTTCCCATATGCTCAAACCTTATGACATCTTTAATTTTATACATCATAAAAATATAAATTGGTCTCTAGATTTAGAGTTGAAATAGACACCTCATACATCTCACGAGAACTATATATTCATTCCCATATCAAGTTACTATAAACAACCAATCATTTATCTTCAAAATTTTGGAAAATAATCCCAAATTATCATAAAATATCTACCACCTATCCTTTTTGTTATCGACACCCTATACTCCTTTTCTCTATTTTGCTTCCATCTCCTTAACAATTCTTGAATAGTACTGACATAATTCCTCCTCTTTTCTTGCAATATCCATCCTCACTTAACCTCATTTGTGGAAAATGAAGAACCAATGAGATATTTAGGAATATCCATCATCCAACCAACAAAAAAACACAATGATTAGATATTCAAGATGCAGGAAATAGATCCTTTAAATGCTCAAAACGAGAAATGCGGGTTGAGGGATAACAAACTCCACATTGTGCCTTCCATATGATGTTGTCATTCTATGTGTGGTTATCAATATTTTCATCCATGCTTCATATTCTTCTATGTTACATTGACCTTATATGATAGGGGTTCTATTCATAAGCTTAAATTCAAACTATGTTGATGTTCAAAGGTAAATTCGAATCTGAACAAATATAGGTGTTATTTCCGTATGTCATTAGTGTTTGTATGCAATGTATATGGGAAACTTTGTCTATTACCATGTTCACTCCTAATTTTTCTATTGTAACATTTGTTCTCCTTATGTTAGGGAAATATTTGTCTTTCTTTTTGTTTTACTCTCTTTCTTTAGTCTTTGTATTGCAAGCTGTATTTGGTTTTACCCACAAAAAAATATTTCTTTGAAAGATCAACTTGGAAAGAATTTAAATTACCTTTCCTTTTTAATTTACTTCCCCATTTCTAAGATGACGATTAGGAAAGTTACAACCTAAGATTTGAATCATTGGGTATAGGTACTAAGGTTTACTACATGCATACAACTTTTTAGAAATTGGACCTAGTTATGAGGAAGGTGTTTTGCTCTAAGGGTTGGTTTGTAAAACACTATTCTAGTTTTTTCCTCTGTCTATCCAAGACAATTGTGACACATGTATCTTCACCTACCTGCCACGTTCATCTTCTCTACTTCAATGTTGTTGAAGTTTTTGGGTCCCAGTATTTTCTCTCATGATATAATTTTTGAAGTGTCATTGAAGTACAAAATGTAGATGACGGTTCTCCCAAGAATCGATTAGGTGGGTCTAGCAGTGATTTCCTAGAACCTTGACAAACCCTAATATGAATCCTGAGTTGGATTGTTTTGATCAATGAATTGATTATGTTGTTAAGAAAGTTTGTCCAACGGTTTTGTTTGATCCAACAAATATTATTCTTTTATTGTTTTGTAGTCAGCTTGCAATAGAGACTTTGAATTCGGGTGAATATAAAAGAACAATAGGAGAAGAAAGGGGGAATGGATGTTGTGGATTTTTTTTAATTAGTAAGGCATTGTGAATTTTCATTTTAAAAAAATTATCCTTGTCTTTTCTCCTTTCCTGTGATAAAGAGGATAAAGCAACAACCATATTGCTGGAACAACCAAAATCAAGGATTTTCATAGGCCTTAATAGAGGAAATATAGTCACCAAGCATGAACTTGGTCCATGTGCTTCCTCCAATAGAGGGGTAAATGCTTTCTTTTTCTTTTTAATGGACCATTGCATTTTTCTATTTTTGGATCCTATAGGTCATCATTTTAATGCATTAGTTGTGCTTTCTTTCTTGTTCATTTTTTGTAGAAAATGAGGAAGCGAATATAATTTTTGAGGAATCCAAAAAGGGAAGTAGAAGGATTTCCTCCTTATGATAATCATATCATAGGGATGATTAAGGTGGGGAAGGTTAAGCATGCTTTGAGTGGTAAAAAAGGAGACAAGAACAAAAGTGCCTAGAATAAGAGAGAAAATATGCCCAATGTCCTTATAAAGATTAGGTATGGATATGCACTCCATTCAGTCAATGGTTCAAATTTGTGGCATTCCATCATTGAGTATGGTTTTTAAATATAGTTGTCAGTTGACATAAAACACTAGATTTACTGGTCTAGCAATAGTTCAAATATTGTTGAAGGTATTTTTGTTAGTTTTGTAGATGTTGTGTTTATGTTGATGTTCTATTGTGTTTGAAGCAATAGGAATATCCTAAATGAAAGACAAAACCCTATCTTGTTAAGGTCTCACCTAATTTCTCATTTAGGTTTAGTTGATGTATTACAAATGAAAGGTTGTAATGGTACCCATACCGATCCTACTTATAGTCCATAGAAAGTGTCACTCGGCTTCGTAGAAATCCCAATTACTATGCTTCTCATCAACCCTTCTAATATTAATGTGTTGGAAATATTCCTTCCAAGAAGATTTCTACTTTATAAACCAATAACAATACAGAATTCGATAGCATTTGTAGAACATTTCCTTGGATACGTTGAATACCCGAGTGGTTTCAATAAAAATTAAATGATTTATTAGGAAATCAATATTTCCTAGTTACTTTTCTTCATTAAATTATTGGGAATGGGCTCTATTCAATCCAATTATGAGTTGAATCCATTAGCTAAATGAGAATATTATTTTAATCCCTAACTCTATCTCAAGAACTCATTTGATTTTTTTTTATTGTTCTCAATACATTTCTTTTATGATCCAAATATTCAACTTGAACCTTGAAACCATTTGAGTGATACCCCTTTTATTGTTGTTGGACCCTACTAGGTTTTGTTTTCATGTCCTTGACAATATTTTGTGCAATCCTTCATACATTATTAAAAAAAAACCCCTAAATGAGTGTAAATGCATTTTATCCAACTCGTTGCATATGTACTATTTTGGGATTTTATACTCTTTGAATATTAATGAGATTCCATTACTTTGTGAATTTGGAGAACTATTAACAATTTGTATCCCCCATTCCTGAATTTCATTATGTCTAAGTGGATGCTCTCTATCTCTCTCTCTCTCTCTTTCTCTCTCTCTCTCTCTCTCTTTGACATGGGGGTATTTTGTCAACAAAGCTATCTAGTACATGCTCAACTTTTCCCCAGCAGATTTACCACGAGTGAGGACCCCTAGATTGGTATCTTTGTGGGTGTATTAACAAATTATTGTTCATCGTTGAACCAACACCTAATACCAACCTATTGGTCCTTCAATTACCTTTAATTTTTTTCTTGATAGCTCTAACAAATATTATAAATTTCCATGGTTATGAGAATTGTCCATAACCACGTCAACTAAATAGGTTTGGAGTAGCATTGTCGTTTTTGTTGTTTTTGGGTTCAATAAGAGGTTGTTGATTGTAAAGGTTACACGAGCTTTGGTAAAATGGGGGTAACTCTTCCATAAAATTCAAATTTGGCTAGGACTCACTCACCTTGGCCCTAGTTGTTTTACCAATAGTGAGGGAACCCCTAGATTGGAATTTTTGTGGGTGGCTTAACAATGCATATTGTTTACCATTGAACCAAAACAGCAATCCCTTATTGGTTCTTCAATATCATTAAATATTTTCTTGATAACTTTAAACTTTGATTGATATAAATTTATGTAGTTATCAAAATTGTTCATAATTACTTCAATTTGATATGTTTAGTATGGCATTGTTTTTTCCTGTTGAGTAAATAATTCATGCATATAATTCCTTTTGCCTCTTAATTGTGCTTCTTAGGGAAGTGTTTTTTGGACCATATAATGAATTATTATTATGTAGTCCCCTACAACTATGATTTTATTGAAACACATTTATTACATTATCATTACCCCTTAACATAAACTAAAATTTCAACTTGGTTGTTGGTCATAATCTTACCTAATCCCCATACAAATGTTTGTTTATGGATTTCCTTTACGGTCAAAGTTGACCCTTACACAAGCCACCCCTAAAAACTAGTGAAATATCTAGAATTCTATGGTAACCTAATTACTATGAAAAATACATTATAGTAAGTATGGTGATATATGTTCATTGGTTTCTATTAATTTTGATATGATTATATTAAGGCTAATAGTCTCTTTCAAATGTATAGCTATTTAATATTTGTCTTTAACATCAACCTTTGGAATAATATGTATTTGACAATAATGCATTATAATGGAGTATAGTTAAAATATTCATTCATTATAGAATAATGAGTGTAATCGTATCCAAATATAAAATTACTTTATAATGAAAGGTTGATCTTAGCAAAATAAAAATTAGCAAGTAACTTTATCAATATATATATATATATATATATATATATAATAATGATTTAATTTATAATACATAAATATTTATTTATATATATGATGATGAAGTCTAATTATTATATTTATTTAAAAAATATTAGATAAAAATTAGTGGAAGCAATTTTTTAATTTGATTATCATATTTTTTATTTTTTAGGGTTTATTGTCATATTTGTATTAAAATAAAAAACTTGAGAATTATAATTTGATTAATGAGATGGTAGGGACATCTTGTTTTAAAAACAATATTATCAATAAAAAAAGGATAATGACTATTTCACTTAAATTAGAGATAGTACAACTTATTTCTTTCAAACATGCCTCTAATTTGTTAATAAAAATACTTAAAAAATAGAAAATAAGAAAAAATCTTGCTCAACTCTTTTATTACAATTATTTTTCACAATAACAACCCTCAATGTTATAGAGATTATAACTAAGAAGTTATTATGTTAGGTCTAGTTTGTAATTATTCTCATTAGTGGGATGCTTTTTCATTTTAATAAATTTGATTAAAATGCTTTTTATTTTATTAAATTATGTATACTATTGTAGACTATTTGTTAGTTTTTCTATTTCATCAAAATAATTGTAATAGTAACTTTTGAGGTTATTATAATATATCATCATTAAAAAATTAACATATTATTTAGAAATTATTCAAACAGATTTAACTAATATACGATACATTCTCTGTTGAATATCCGCTTCTTTAATTACATTCATATTCGTCCAATTTTTATACATACAAACTTGCTTGAAATAAGAAAACACCATTTAGAGTAAATGAAACTAGAAGAAACACTAGGTACTAGTAATGGGACTGAATACAGTTTACATTATTTACTTCAAATGAATGAGCTACAAGGTTCCAATGCCTAAGGTTCAAGAGCATAAAATATATTCATTGAAACCGTGTGAAAGTCTAAACCATGAAATTATTTTTAATAAAAAATCATATCCATGTTTCCAAGTTTATTTTTAATGATCTCAAACACTTTGGGATTCACTATAATTTTTTTTAAACATCATTTTATTAAAAAATCATGTCACACTACATTATGGTATTTGCATCCTCTTTACACGGAAACTGGCTAGCATGTTGACCATCATGGTAACTAATGGTACTTAGTATACAAAAACTAATCTTGAAACGTGGTAGAACTCGGTGACATAAGGTATCAGAGGGATCTTGCCTGCTTCAGTTATGTTGGGTCAATTGTAGGCCCACATGTTTGGTAGAAATTTAAAATGAGTGTGTTTGTGAATTATCTTCATGATTTACATGTTTGGTAGAAATGTGAAATGATTATGTTTGTGAATTATTTTCATGTTAAACAATAGTTATGGAATTGTTGTTGATTCATTTGGTTTGATCAAATTATTAGTTTAAATTCGATTTGTTTAGAGGCGGGTTTGAAAAATAATAGGAATAGTTTGTAAGAGCACTCTGGAATGTTTCTTTTTTGCAATAAAGAGGTGCATTCTATAGCCTAGTATGGGAGAGATATGTAACTCCTTCCATTCTCACCCTATATTTGACACGTGTCTTTTATAAAAATAATAAAATATGATTAAAAATAACTTATTGGCTTAATTTAAATTTAAATTATTTTGAATTGCATATATATGAAACAAGATAAACTAAAATTGTAAACATTATATTAGGCATTTCCATTCTAAAAAAGGGTTTGCACCTTAAGAGATTTGATCCCTCTCCGTGCTTCGTAGATCCTCTTTTAAATGGATCTATACTGGCTATATAAAATTCCATGATATCCCCTTAGGAAAGATTGCATAAATAATTTCAAAAGTCTTTCATTAATTTCAGAGGGTGTGTGAGTGAAGGTTCTAATGACTTTGTATGAATTAGCTAATAATTCATTAATTTCATTAATTTCAGAAGGTGCATAAGAAGGACATTATCTAACATCTTATATGAATTTGGTGGCTGTATATTTTATAAGGTGAAGGATGTGAAAGTCCCCCAATCATCAATCTATAGTTTTTAATTTATAAATATCTTACCAAAATATATTTTTCTAATGAATTTTATGACATACTTAATTGAAGAAAAACCAATTCACTTGGAGATATTTCACAAAGGATTTATTGCTACTTTGAATTTCTATATGTTTAGTTTCAATTTGAACTTCTTGGATGTGGCACTGTGTGCCATGATACTTATTTCTACCTCATTAATGACTTTAATTTGTTTTATCATGTGATCTCTTTCTTTGCCACTTGAGCTTATTTTTGTGGATGATGTCTGAAGATACCTTTTCTATGATAATTTCATCGTGAAGCTTTCCTAGATACATGTTTACCTAAATGTCAATAACCAACGTTTAGTCTATGATTCCATCTTGCAAAAAAAGTTAACTAAAGTAAATATAATAATAAAACTAAACTGAATTAAAGTAAAAGAAATGAAATATTAAAAAAAACTTAATCTAAATCTAAATTAAACCCTTTACAATTATATTAATTTAAAGAATAAAGCTAAATAAGGACCAAAGAAAATAAAATCAATTAAATATTCTAATTGCAGCTAACCCTAGAATTAATTTGTATGCTACATTAAAATTTCTTAAATTTAAAATAGAATAAAGTAAACGTTAAAATGAAACCAAATAAATAGATAAAATAACCTCACCTAAATCCCCGTACTACGTTAACCTTCATCCTTTGTGAAACAAGTGTATCCCCTTACCCTTAAGAGCATGTATACGTGATGATTCTCGTGAAAGATGTAACATATTATATACATGCACCCTATTCAAAGCCACTAATTTTAATAAAGCTCCTTCCAACTTATATAAAGTTTGCATGTGTCCATACTTATCCCTTTGAGATTTCAACATGAACCACTTCAAAATTCCAACATTATCCTTTTAGAATATTACATGACATCCCTATGAGCCCTATGCTTGATTTTATAGAAGAAATTAATTAGACTTATATAATAAAGGTGAGTTTCACATCATTTTCTTTTTGTTTTCTTGTGTTCCCACTCCTACCATTGTATCAAAATATTTCAGGTCCTCTCTCATTTAAAAATCTATTATAAAACTTAGAGACATGGTAAGGTTTTATTGCCGGATTTGTATTTTATATAATTTTTAGGTATGTGTATTATTTTTTGTAATTAATCATATAATATTCATGACAAGGTTCCTCTTCCTTCTGGTTGAGGGTTCATTTCTTCGTGTTGGCCAATATGATATGATACAACAACTATTATCAATTTATATTAAGACATTTTTTATAAGTGCATGCCACTGAGAATATACTTTTGATAATACATTGGAATGTTTTAATATTGACGCATGAGAATTGCCATTGAGGAATACGTTTGTGACCAAGAGGGAGGTGTTGCCATTCCATTCTCTAAATTGAAATAAAGAAGGATATAAATTCACATTAAATATACGACTATAAATTTCTCTAAAAGGTGCAATATGATGTTGAAGTGAAAATTGAATAAACATATAAATTGAATTGACATTAAACATAATTGCACTTTAAAAAATGTATCTTCATTTAAGTTAGTACCAATGTTACAAATTTTGTTGTAACTTATTATCTTATTAAAATTACAGTTACTTCTAAAATATATTAAAGTACACTAAAATAGGAGATTCTCTAGGATCTTAGTATGTTTGAGGGCATGTCTCAAAGAGGCATAGTATCATGGAAATCAATGATAATGAGTTATGTCTAAAGAAAGAGTTGCAATGAGGTAAAGAGTTGCAATGAGTTCAATCAACTCTTTTTTTCAAAAGGGTATTTGATGTAGTAAAACTTAATGTAGGCACATTTTACATTGTAAGTGGGTACACTTAGCTGATTTACAACATGGCACAGAGATCCATTTACTTACTAAGAAGTATATTTGATATCTACATACTTTCACTCCCAAATTTACACAAGTAAATTTATTAATGGGGATTTTCATTAGAACATTTTGTCTTGTACGTCCTCTTTGGTTTTATATTCCATAATGGTCTAGGTGTGATCCATTCAATTTACTGTTGTTTTTGAAGCTACCAATAGGAGGAAGTTCTTAATCATATTCACCACCACATGTCGCTTATGACACCTACTAGTGAATTAGTGTATGTTCCACGCCACTAGAAAATATCAATAGAACTAGGTGGATCAATGTTATTAAAAAATGAGTAAGAGATACTCACAAAACAAACCACAACACTTATGTGATGATGTAACTACTCTATTTCTGTGTTATACAATTAAGATGTGCTTATGTGCATTATATATTTAATAAATAATGTTAACCCTTGCATGACGTTTAAATTCATTACTCAATCAGCATGGTATTAAGATTACAACTATGCACTAAATATCCTCACATCATTGTCAATGCAATTTCTAGGGAACCTAGGTGCCAAGTAACCATTGTGCTTCCTATGTAAACCATTTTTGTTCTCTAACATCCAAAGGAATAAAGTACTTTAATATATAATAAAATACAAGATAGAAGATTCATGTATCTTGCAATATCCCAAATATGGAGTTACAAAATATATCTATACAAGATGTTAAGATGTTATAGAATGCATATCCCAATCACTATATTAAGTGATATATGTATACAATGAATCCCAAATATGGAGTTACAAAATATTTCTATACAATATAATGAGAAGATGTTAAGATGTTATCAGAGATTCCTCTATCTTGCAATATCCCGAACATGGAGTTACAAAATATATTTATACAATATCATTGCAAGATGTTAATATGTTATAGAATGCATATCCCAATTTTCTTAATATACAATGAAACGAG
>LPNX010607027.1:9561-28090 GCA_001517045.1 Pseudotsuga menziesii | reverse complement strand
GTCGCATTGTACTCCTAAAAAGCATCAAATCAATAAATAAACTATATCTTTTGGAATTTCCATTTCAAGTTGGTATCAGAGCTCCACGATATCCATCTTGACGTTATTCATTTTCCACACCATCCCATTCACTTCTCTCCCATCTCTTCCTTGTATCCATTCCTTTCGTGCTTATGTGGCGTCCCTCTTCACTCCATCTTCACTCCAGCAAATATATAATATTAAATAATTATATTAATACTAATATTATTTTTTATTATTATTTTAATATTCAATACTTTTTTTAATCTTTTTTAGAACTATTAAAGTTATTTTTTGTGCATGTAATTATATTATTAATAAATTATTAATAATAACTATTAGTGTAACTAAATATTTAATAGTTAACATATCCCCAATCTAAAATTAACAACATGAATACAAGAAATACAGAGAGAAACACTCTGGAGAACAAGGAGGCATCCATAAAGTCATCAGATCATTCAGTTGAAAATATACTCACAAAGATTGAGAAAACTATCTCAAATTATAAGCCAAGTCAAAGGAGACAATAACTCACATGCAATCCCAACCCACAACGCCATTCACAAAGTCAAGATTGATTTACCAAGGTTTGATGGAGAAAATAATCGAGATGGGATTCGACGGATCAACAAAATTGAAAAACATTTTGAGATGTACAATATCTATTGCGATGATGACAAATTGAATGTTATAGCAAAGTAAATGGATAAAACTGCTTGTGACTGGTTCTTATTATGGGACTCAACAATGAATCGAGGAATACTAGTTAGAGACTGAGACACCTTCAAGAAAAAATTCTTTAAACGATTTCAAGACATGGAAGAGGCTGAAATATACAAAAATTTCACTCATTTACAACATGAAGGAACTATGGATGACTATTTTAGAAATCTATTGGTCTTCGTGACTTCTGTCCAAGATATAAATGAAGAACAAATATTGCAAATTTTCATTAGTGGGATAAAAATGAGTATTCAAATCGATATAAAATTATTAAATGTAAAATATGTGAAAAAAACCCATTAAAAAGAAAATTTTATTGAATAAAATAAAAAACAACAGCGTTCATCAGTGTATATACCACCCCACATAAGAATAAAAGGTAAAAAAGATGGCAATCCATGTTGTAAGTGTAATTCCCCTAATTGGAGTCTAGCACATAAGTGTCAAAACAAGACTATATTATTGTGCAAAAAACATAATACATGTGACAATATTGATGAAGAATCAAATCATGCACTTTCCTCTGGCATAGATTCAAATATCGATGAGGCTGGAAAAGAGGACGCTAACATCCCACCAATTCTCTCAGTGGCTACAATGACAGGAATTTGTCCACCCCAAACCCTCAAAGTGTTTGGCCATATTAAACACACTAAGGTGACAATGTTGGTCAATAGTGGTAGTACACACAACTTCATAGACTCTAGGGTAGAAAAAAAGTTAAATATATTCATCTACACTACCTCCAACTTACAAGTATCGATACCTGGAAAAAAGACCACACCATACAATGACAAATTCCATAAAGTATAACTCTCTATAAAGGACTACAAGCTAATATCACCAATATATCCTATGGAAATCAGACAGGTTGACATTGTCTTAGGTACACAATGGTTGGAAATGCTGGGGACAATAAGATTAAACTTACGACAACAATTATAAGTTGCTATGAAAATGAGAGGGAATATAAGCTTTATAGTATTAACTTCCCCCGTCCCAAAATTGTCTCATCCAATAAAATGGAAAATATTATAATAAAGGGTGATCAATACTTCTTCTTACACTACTATAGTATGGAAGGAAAAACTGATGAAAGACAAAATACTGACACACGTGAATTAGACTAACTCATGGGGGAACATAATGACATAATCCAAAACCATCCTCATGGTATCCTGCTCCCATGTTCTATGGATCACATTATTGAGTTGATGATATGATAAGATCTAATTAGAAAATGGTTGTACAAAGAATCCCATAGGAACAAATCAAAGATCAAACATTTGGTGCAAGAACTAATAGAGAATAGAATAATCATGCATAGTAATAGTCCTTTTTCCGCACTAGTCATACTTGTTAGGAAATAAGATGGATCATATAGACTTTGCATTAATTATCAAGCATTAAACAAAGTCACCATAAAAGATAAATTCCTCATTTCCTTTGTTGACGAACTGCTCGATGAGCTCGAGGGTGCAAAATATTTTTCTAAACTAGACATAACATCATGATATTACCAAACATGTATTAGAGAAGAATATGTCCCCAAAACAACTTTCTATACCCACGGAGGTTTATATGAATTTCGAGTGATGTCATTTGGATTATCCAACACTCCAACATCATTTCCAGCATTAATGAATGACTTGTTTCTCACTTACCTAAGGAATTTAGTTCTATTTTTTCTTGATGATATCCTTATTTATAGTAAAAATTGGAGCTCGCACCACAAACATGTAGAAACAATATTAAATCTTCTAGAAGACAACATATTTTATGCTAACAAATCAAAATGTAGTTTCTGAAAAAAATAAATATAATTTTTGGGGTACATTGTTTCATCCAAGTACATTAAGGATGATCCCAAAAAATTTATGGCAATCACAGAGTTGTTGTCCCCAAATTCAATTACATTGTTAAGAGGATTTATGGGTTTAACAGGTTATTATAGAAGATGTATTTGCAACTACACCCAAATTGTAGTACCCCTAACATCACTATTAAAAATGGATGCTTTTAGATGAGATAAGGATGAAAAAACTTGTTTTGAACCGTTGAAACCCCTAATGAAATCCACACTAGTGTTAGAATCTCCTAATTTTACAAAGACATTCATCCTTGAATGTGACGCTTTGAGGGAGATGCATTGGAGTTGTTCTCATGCAAGATAAACATTCCATTTCTTTCGAAATCCTAAAGTTAAAAACAAGTGAGAAACCAAAATCCTTAGAGAGAAGGAAGCTAATTTAAGAAGTTGAAAACAACAAGGCAATGAATTCCAAATATTCATGGGAAAAATAAATACTATGGTGCAAACAAGAATATATTTACCAAGTTCATCAAAATTAAAAACCAAAGTCTTAAAAGAGAACCATGACTCCCTAACAATAGGCCATGTTGGTTTCTTTAAAACATACTACAATTCCTTCCAATCCTTCTTTTGGAAGAGAATGGAGATTGACATCCATAAATATGTGGTTGGATGTGATACTTGGATAAGGAAAAAGTTCAAAATGGTGGCTCCTACTAGTCTCCTACAACACCTTCATATTCCATCCCAAAAATGTTGTGAGGTATCCATGGATTTTATTACTGACCTTCCTACATCAGAAGGAAAGGATAGAATATTTGTAGTCGTTTACAGATCAACAAAATATTATGATTTCATCCATATTTCATCCAAAGCAAAAGAAAGCCAATTTAGAAATAGTTATGTAAAGAATATATTTAAGATCCATGGGTTTCCCAAGGTTATTGTTGGTGATAGGGACCCCAAATTTATGAGAAAATTCTAGAAAGAATTGTTCCACCAAGTTGGGACTTCATTAAATATGAGTACCTTGTACGACCGCTAGACAGATGGACAAACAAAAGCAATAAAAAAATTCCTTGAATGATATCTGAGGTGTTTTGTGAACGATTGAAAAACTAAATGGGTACAATGGATACACCTTACAGAATTGTGGTATAGTAGTACATATCAGACATCAACGGAAATGTCACCTTTTTAAGCCTTATATTTGTATCCAACTCCTACAACAAGAGAATATCATTCCAATAGCAAGAGATTACCTAGCGACATCGGATGAGGTCATCCACATTTTGAAGAACTATCTTGAACAAGAAAGAAACCACATGAAACAATAGGAAGACTAAAAAAGAACCAATTCTGAATTTGAAGTGGGTGATTGGGTGTTTTTTCACCTTCAACCGTACAAACAAACTTCACTAAAAATTCCAAAATTCATAAACTTTCACCCAACTTCTATGTCCCATATAAAGTTCAAAAGTGAGTGGGACAAGTGGCCTATGCTCTAGAGATCCCAAATAAAGGAAAAATACGTGACGTCTTCCATGTTTCATTCCTAAAGAAGAATGTGGACTCGGCCACTCACATACAAATCGAATTGTGTATGTTAGATGATGACGAAGAATTAGTGTTGGAACTAGATTGCATTTCGGAAATTAAAACCATAAAAGTTCGCTCAAGACGAGTCAATGAATACCTTATAAAGTGAAAAACATACCAGATGATGAGGGTACATGGAAGAACAAATATTTTGGTTCACGCCACTGATCCTTAGCAATACTTCGTGGACGAAGTATTCCAGAGAGTGAAGACTTGTAATAAAAATAAATAGTTTAGTAACTTAATTAGTGATTTGTTATTTTTTAATTGATGACTTGATAGGTCATATCATTTAATGGTGATCGTTGATTTGTATAAAGAAACATTGTATTCCTTATAAAGAATAAAATCCATCTTGGGAGAAACAGCAGCCGCAGAAATTAACTTAAGTTACCGTGCAGCACAACGTTTTGTTTTCCCCTTTTACTTTTTCAAAACTTGCGACTCAATTTTCTTGCAATGGAATTTACTATGTGAAGAAATTATTGCATAGAGTTATTGTGCTACGACAGAGTTACTATGATCGAATCTTCACATGCGACGTACTTTTACTTTGGCTTTGACCGGATTTTACTGCGACATGAATTTGGTTGCAACCAACTCATGTGCGGACAAGTTTTCACTTCCGCGCAATAAATTTATATTTCCTAGTCTAAGTACTTAGTAATATGAAAAACACTTTTCAGTGTGGTAACTTAGGATTAACTGCGACAAAACTATATTGTGACTCACACAGAATATCATATAAGAAAATAATAAACAAGATTTGTGTCAAACCTCTGTGCATAAAACTAGAAATTTTACACAGTGAAATAATTATGAATTATGTGTCTTTCACACACAGTAAATGTAAACAACATTCACTCAAGTAAACATGGAGAAGATGTCTAGCTATCTAAAACATTCATTCAACCGTAAACTTAAGGATTTATATTTCATGTGACAGCATAACAAAACTTACAGCCATAAATCCAAACTTGGTAAAAACGCAGAAGCTTGAACTTCAAACTCTTCAGTGAGTTTTCCTTCTTCTTATTCGCCACACTTATATTCTCTCTTCTATTCTACTTTTCTATCTCTTCTCAGTTTTTTTATATTTACAAATTCATCCTTCATATAGAAAATTTATGCCAACTAGCTGACTTAACATTTAAATACTACAATTATTCTCTAACTAGAAACTTACCTTCAACAACTAAATTATACTGTCTTATTTACGAGAAATATAAACTCTTTATCTTGTCAGAATCTCTGGCACTTTCTGACCTGCTACAAAGTCTGACAGAGTCAGCTGATTGGATTATGGATTAGCGAGTAATTAATATTTCCAACACTCCCCCTTAATTATGAGAAGATCGTAATTTAAAAAACAAAATATAACAAAATGATTTTAGAGAAAAAACCATGCTCTGTTTATGACATATTTCACTATATAGAACTTGTCATTCCCAAATGACTTCGAATATACTGAAATGTATCCCTTTCCAATGGTTTTGTAAAGATGTATGCAAGTTGACCTTCAGACCTGCAAAACTCTAAACAAATTTCTTTATTATTCACCAGCTCTCTTATGAAATGATACCTTGTCTCAATGTGTTTGGTTTTCTTGTGAAACACATGATTCTTCAGCAAGGCAATGGTTGAATTGCTATCACAGAAAATGGTTGTTGGTTCTTACTGGTTTTGTGACAGATATTTTAACATTCTTCTCATCCAAACATCTTGACATGCAACACCTATAGCTGCGACATACTTTGCTTCTGCTGAAGATAGAGTTACTATGGGTTGTTTCTTCGAAGCCAACGAAACAGCACCTGTACAAAAATGAAATGTGTACCCATATGTTCTTTTCCTGTCATCTGTGCTCCCACCGTTGTCACTATCAATATATCCTATGAGTTTAAAATTTTTTGAAGTTGAATACATTATTCCAAGATCTTTTGTACCACTTACATACCTCAGAATTATTTTACCTGCTTACCAATGTGAGTCTTTTGGTGACTCTATGAATATTGAGATCAAACTTACTCCATACATGATGTCTAGTCTTGTTGTTGTTAAATACATAAGGCTTCCAACAAGGCTTTTAAACATCATAGGATCTAGAGTTGATCCATCATCATCTTTACTCAGTTTTAAACCTGGTATTACTGGTGTTGGCGATGCCTTGCATTTTGACATATTAAATCTTTTTAAAATTGTGCTTGCATACTTAGACTGTGATATGAAAATACCACTTTCAAATTTCTAGAATTCAATGTCCAAAAAGAAATTCATGAGCCACAAATCAGTCATTTCAAATTCACTTTCCATGATTGTTCTAAGTTCTTTTAAGCCAAAATCACCAGTAAATATTAAATCATCCACAGATAGGAAAACAATTAACATGTTACCTTGCTCATTCACCTTGCTGTACAACATTGGCTCACTTTCACTTCTATGAAATCCATTCTTAGTGAGAAAGGAATCAATGTGACTGTACCAAGATCTTGGAGCTTGCTTGAAACCATAGAGCGCCTTCTTCAGACCATACACTTTGTGTTCTTATCCTGGAACTTCATAGACTTGTGGTTGTTCTACATATACTTCTTCATTCAAATAACAATTTAGGAATGTTGACTTGACATCCATTTGATAAACAAGCCATTTGTTTTGTGCAGCGATAGCCAAAATAGTTTTGATTGTATCCATGCATGCAGCTGGTGCAAATGTTTCATTGAAATCTATCCCAGGTTTTTGTTTGAACCCTCTTTCTACTATTATTTCCTTATGCTTATGTACATTCCCATCACCATCTTTCTTGGTCTTATAAATCCATTTGATGCTGACTACATCATTATCTTTTAGTACATCAACCAGTTCCCATGTCTGGTTTTTCACAATGCATTCTATTTCTCCATCCATGCCTTGTGCCCATACTTATTCTTCAACAACTTCCTCAAATGTTAGTGGATCATCTATTTGAGAAAATAATGCAAAGAGAGAGAAGGAATTTTGTGTACCATATTCATATATCTCACGCAGACTTGCCTTCACTGGATCTGTTGATGTCAAACTACTTGATGGAGTGTGTTGTCCTCTCTGTGTGCTTGTCGGTGTAGCTTGAGCTATGATTTGTGTTGATGTTCCTTGGGTTGAACCATGTCACAATGTCATGGAAGTCGACGGTGCTGTGACCGGTTGATTTACTTGTGGTGTATGAACCACTTCTTTTGTCATGTCTTCATGCTCGAAATGCGACACAATCTTGACATTCTTCTTGAAGGTTCCATCCCATGATTCATTCTCAACAAACTTAAAGTCGCGACTAATGATTACTTTCCTTGCGATAGGGTCATACAACTTGTATGCTTTTGTGTCTTCAGAATAACCAATAAAAATACATTTTTGTCCCTTGTCTATATTTCTTAGCGCATCTGGCACATGAGCATATGCGACACAACCAAAAAGTTTAAATGAGAAACACTATTATTCATACATGTCTATGATTCTTAAGGAATCTTGTTCGGACATCAATTCATAATGTATACGGCAGTTGCGACTGCTTCACCACAATATTCATTTCGAAAATGCTTGGCTAACATCATGTTGCATGCCATATCCATAATGGATCTATTTTTTCTCTCTATGACACCAGTTTGTTGAGGTGTATACCGCACAGTGAATTGCTTCTGTATGCCATGAGTTTTGCAAAAAATTAGAAATTCATTTGAAACATATTCACTGCCTCTGTCTGTTCTTAGTATTTTTATACGGTGTCCACTCTGGTTCTCCACGAGTGCCTTGAACTGCTGAAAACAACTAAATGCATCAAATTTATGTTTCAAAAAAAATACCCATGTTTTTCTTCAGTATTCATCAATAAAAGTAATAAATTACTTGGAGCCACCAATGGACATTGTCTGCATTGGACCACAAATATCATAGTGCACAATCTCAAGTGGTCTACACACTATGTATGAGTTCCCTACTGGAAAAGTATCTCTATGCTGCTTGCTAAAGATGCATCCTTCACAAACTCTATCTATTTTGTCGATCAATGGCAATCCTTTTACCAAATTATTTGTGTGCAACAACTACATTCCACGAAAATTCAAATGTCCAAATCTGAAATGCCATAGCCAGGAATCATCCTAAACTTCTATTTGAAATGTAGCATGAAAATCAGCATTGTCATTTTCTTTCTTGTCGCAGTGAACAACTTCTTCTTTACTTTCTACCTTTAATGCAGCTTCTATATTGTCTGGAACTATCCTCAATGGAAACAAGTGATTCCTTGTCATTGGCACTCTTACTATCAACTGGTTGCTTGGACGTACATATTTAATCACACAATGATTATCTTCCATGTAAACTCTGTAACCTTTCTGTATCAGTTATCCAATACTCAGTAAATTATGCTTCAAACCTTCTACATGGTAAACATCAGGCATATACTTATGATCCCCCTATTTGGTTAAAATACTAACAGTGACTTGGACATTATTTCCAAGTGTAACATCAGTTTGAACTAAATTATCTAGACTGGAAAATAAATTTAAATTACCAGTCATATGATTTCTGCAGCCTGAATCTAAATACCATATGTCACATGGGCTTTCTTGGATGGTATTGCATTCAATTGGGGATGCACATGCCATCAATATTGCGCTTGACGAAATGATGGTGTTCATCTACTAATTCTGGCTTTGCTTTCCTTGGTCATATTGATTCTTCGTGCATTCATATGCATAATGACCAAATGTTATACAATAATGACATTGAATCTTTGATTTATCAAACCTGTAACCACTTGGATGATGTGTGTTATGATTCTATCCTCTACCAGCAACATTTATAGGACTACTGCTGCGTCCTTCTCTTGAGAAGTTTCTTCCTCTACCTCTAAAATTATTTCTCCCCCTGCCTCTTCCATGGCTTATAGATGACTGTGCTGTGAATGCACCTTCCAATGATGTTTGAGTTCTCTTGAGCCCGTGTTCATGATTGATGAGTGAACCTTGCAACTCATCAATAGTAAATGTTTTCACATTTGTGTGTTCTTCCAAGGTTACAACCAAGTTTTCAAATCTTGGGGGAAGCCTTCTGAGAATTTTCTCAACCACCCTTTGATCTGTTATGGTTTCTCCATGAGATTTCAGTTAATTTATTAAACCAACAACTCTGGTATAAAATGAGTCTACTAACTCTGAATCTTTCATGGACAGTAATTCAAAATATCTTCTCAAAATTTGTAGCTTTGAAGTCTTTACCTTGTCCAAACCTTGATAAATTGTCTCCAATGTGTCCCATGCCTGCTTTGTGGTAATTGTTGCGGCTATTCTTGGGAGTATGCTTTCATGCATGGCTTGATGTATGTAGAACATAACTTTTCCATCTTTCTTCCTATGTTCCCTCAGGATATCTTTGTCAGCTTGTGAGAGATTATTATATTCCGTTTGATCTTTTGGTTCTGCATAACCATTTTGGACATTATCCCAAACATCTTTTCCTCAAAACAAAGCCTTCATTGTTCGAGACCAAAATTCATAATTCTTTCCTGTAAAAGTCAAAGTTTGTAAAATCGACATGTTTGAAGCGAAAGAAGAATCCATTTTAATTTTATAATTCTTTAACTTTCCTTAGAAAATTACCTTTTCCCTTTGAGGACAAGATTTCTTTCTTAAACTAGCTCTAGCTCTGATACTAGATCTTGGAGAAATGGCAACTGCCGCAATTAACTTACTTGAGTTACCGCAAAGCACATCCTTTTTTTTTCCCCTTTTACTTTTTCAAAACTTGTGACTCAATTTTCTTGTGATGGAATTTACTGCCCTAAGAAATTACTGTGCAGAGTTACTGCACTACGATAGTAACTGCGATGGACTCTTCACGTGCGACGGGCTTTTACTTTGGCTTTGACCCGATTTTACTGCGACATGAATTTGGTTGCGACCAACTCATGTGGGAACAAATTTTCACTTCAATGCAATAACTTTATAGTTCCTAGTCTAAGGAATTAGTAATATGAAAAACACTTTTCACTGTGGTAACCTATGATTAACTACGACACAACTATATTGCAAATCACTCACAATATCGTATAAGAAAATAATAAACAAGATTTCTGAAATAATTATAAATTTTGTGTATTTCACTCACCATAAATGTAAACAAAATTAACTCACGTAGAATAAATGTAAACTACATTCTCTGAGGTAAACATAGAGAAGATGTGTGGCTATCTAAAACATTCATTCAACCATAAAATTAACGATTTATATTTCATGTGATGGCATAGGAAAACTTATAGATGTAAATACAAACTTGGTATAAACACAGAATCTTGAGCTTCAAACTCTTCAATGAGTTTTCCTTCTTCTTCTTCGCCACACTTTTCTTCTTTGTTCTATTTTGATTGTCTACCTCTTCTCATTTTTTATATTTACAAATTCATCTTTCATATAGAAAATTCATGCCAACTAGCGTACTTAATATTTGACTTAACATTTAAAGACTGCAATTACTCTCTACCTAAAAACTTAGCTTCAACAACTAAATTACACTGTGTTATATATGAGAAATCTGAACTCTTTATCTTGTCTGACTCTCTGGCACTTTCTGACCTGCTACAGAGTCAGAGAGTAATTAATATTTCCAGAAATCCATAAATAAAATATATTTTTTGGAATTTCCATTTAAATTGCAATGGAGACAATGTCCTCACATGACACGACTCTACTGCAAGTCACCTCTGCGTTAGTTTCGATGGTGTCAATTACGTAAAATCCTGTCAAGGAATTAGCATTTGGGGTTACATTCTTTTCTCTTGTAAACATGTCATTGTTGTCAAACAGTACTGAACCATAGCATCCCTGCAGCAAACCAAAGCCAAATTTTGAACATGTCGAGACAAGTAAATTAGAAGTTATTTCTTAATCATGTTGCACTGAAAGAAATTTTTGTTTTCCTTTATTACATTTATGAAACAGTCATGGAAGTGAAGGCGGATCAAGGATGCCCCATCATGTTTTTGCTGGAAACTGCTTGCCTCACCATGAATTCCATGATTGACAATGTCATCGGACACTATGTGTCATGGAAAGTTGAGCTCGTTTTCCCATGCATAGCGTTATTAATTGAGAATACAAACATCATTACATAAATGCATGCAACAAACTTCATAATATCTAGAAGATGTTGTGTGCTCAAATAAAGGAATAAAAAAGGAGGCTTGAGTGGATGGAATGTTGTAAAAATGTTGTGCAGAGGGTTGGGCTTCTATAGACATTACACTAGAAAAACCAATGGACACCGAAGAGGACACCCTAAAAACTAGTGAAGAGAGGATAGTCACATGTGGCAGAAAAGGATTGGACACATAGATGAGGAAGGTGAATAGTTTTTTTTCAAAACGACTCCAGAGAGAGAACACCTAAAGAGATAAACATGTACACTACAAACGTCAATATCTCTCCAACATGTTGGAAAAAAATTCCTTTATTTTTGGAAAGATAAATTCACTTGA
Source organism: Pseudotsuga menziesii (assembly GCA_001517045.1). Lineage (NCBI taxonomy): Eukaryota > Viridiplantae > Streptophyta > Pinopsida > Pinales > Pinaceae > Pseudotsuga > Pseudotsuga menziesii. The sequence continues at coordinate 16,424 of LPNX010607027.1, read as the reverse complement.
TTTTTTCAAACATCCATCTTTAAATTGATATTGTTATTAAGGAATAACCCTTTTTCAAAGTTTGAGAGGATGGATATGCTAGTTACTCCCATCTTACGATGGATGTTTCTATTATCAAGCTTACCATGTCATTCATATAAGTGCAAAAATTTATCATGTAAAATGTTTGAAAATAGTTTTTAGATATAAATTATAATATGTATTCGAGATTATATCTCAGTATATACTTTAATGTTTAGACGTAGTTCCTTTAATTTGTAACATATTATATATTATCAACATAAGGTGATCTGCTTTATCCTTTAAACCCATTATGTTTTCCTATTTCTAAAAGAAAATATTGGTTTTTTTTTTTTTTTTTGAAATATGTCAGCAATCTTTGTGAATAGTGTGTGCACAAATCACTCAATGGAAAAAATAGGATGATTTAGGCTAATTGGAATAGGCACCAACATAATTGGAACATTATGTTTTATTTGCATGTGAGAGATAAAGCGACACGATATGATTTCGTTTAAGCAAACAAAATGAGCTTATAATAGCTCATCTCATTCAAAGTGTTTTTGAAATTTTTAAACCATGCTTAAGGTTATATTGGATTAAACGTATCGAATCGTATTTTGTTGATCGAATATTCCTGCATTTGACGGGACTATTCAACTGTTACATTCTTTCAACATCGCAATTTATAAATAACAAAATTTATATATAGTGTCAAATATATAATAATATGCGTACGCACTTTTAACGCTTCGAAAGCATTAGAGATTTGATTTCTAGAATATTCAGAAAGTGAACGAAGTAGTGTGACAAATAAGTACAGATGATTTATTGTCATTACATATATAAACAATATCGAAGAAAGGTTGCACTGATACTAAGTAGACAAGTCACATATTTGTTTCATACTGAGTAGAAAAGTCCCATCTTAGTTTTCAATTGTAGTTCCATATTAGTTTGAAATTGCAGTAACAATATAAAGGAAAGGGAAAGACAGGGCTAGAAATACGAAGACAGTGTCAGCAATACTCAACTTGCTATAGGCTATTTAATGCGATTACAGCAGGTTTGATGCTTTTTCGATTTTAGCAGCTTGAAAAATGGTCTGCAGCAGGCTAAGTATTGCTTGCCCAAAGACAGTACTTAAGCATATTAATATAATTGAGGCCATTATGTCAAGTTTTATGAAAATAGGATAAATTATAATAAAATAGATTTAGATAGTACATATAAGTATTTGATTCATATAATGTTGAAGGACATGTGCCTATCTTTTGGTATTCTTTATAAAATATTTATTGAGTTCATGTCCATTATGGTTACTCATACTTATTGAAAGGTCCTTAGAAATATATTATCCTATTATAAGAGAGTTGTTAAGCACTTTCATTAAAAATATTCATATTAAAATATGAACATAAGTGGTTTTTTCTAGAGCAATAGTGGCATCTTTTGGAGTTGGTCCTTCAATAGAAGAAATACCTATTGTGGTAGTTCAATGGTTGGGTGATCTAATATTATTTTTCCATCAATTTTAAGACTCTGTATTATTACATATATGTAATTAACTCCATTTCCATTAAAAGTTTATTTTTGTGTTATTTGATTATATAATGTTTTGGTAAACTTCAGTCTTTCCAAAAGTAGTAGATAGAAGGTTAAACCCAGTCATAACCAAATTTTAATTGAAATGAAGGTTAATTGAAGTTGTTGGTTGCTACTTAAAGTGGAGTCTCCCATAAATATTTATGGATGTAGTTACATTTAAATATTCTTTATTTATTTTTTTCAACCAGAAAAGATCATTTTTTTATATATAAAGAAACAAGTTACATCTCATGAAATAATACACCGAATAGTTCATGTCTAAAAAAATACCAATGTCCATCATACCAAATGAGGATAAACAATGTTAAGGTCTACAAAAGAGACCTAAGACATCAACTGACAGCAAGGTGCATCATCCTCCATGACACCAAAAAAACATATATATGAAAAGCTAAAAATAGATGGGCACTAGAAGTATAAACAAAAGATAAAAATGTCACCTCACAATGTTGCACAAAAAATAAAATCTCCAAATCCCTCCATCATTAGTGTTCCAAAATATACGACTCAAACGTCAAAAATATTAACTATCGATGAGGAAATGAGTTCCCCATCCATAAATTCCACAAAAGATAAATTCCCCACAAGTGACCGAAGTGCCTCCTTAGACAAGCTATCCGCGAGCATAATATGTTCTCTATAGATATGTTGGCTATCAAAGTAATGAAAAGTATATTTAAGAGACAATGCACAAGCACACTAATGGTCAAGTTCCATTACTTGTAGCTTGTCAACATTACTCACCCATTTGATGATGGTTTTTGAGTCTCCAAATACTAACACTTGAGGTAGCCCCACGGAAGAAGAAACAAAGTGAAGTCCCCATAGTGCAAGGAGCTCTGATTTTGTATTAGTACAACTACCTTGGCCTAACTTAAGATGAAAAAAATGGTTCTTCTCGTTATATAAAACCATACTTGCATCATCCTTACCATGTTGATCCACTCTATCTAAACATCCCATAGCCACATTCACCTCACGTGCAATGTCGATCATACAAACCTTCTCCATCCTAAAATGTTTTGGATAGTCCATAATGAGCTTAAGGATGCCTACCTCCAAATATCAGAAAATGAACGTGTTTCTTTCTTTCAAAATGAACCAAAAGAAAAAAAAATGGTAAGTACAATGGCTTATTTCCAGACTTCAACCAATTTTCCAGGAAAGCCACAAGAGAACAATCATCCCATTCAAGTACAATATCAAAATGAGAGGCAACATTTGAGATAAAATCTCTCCCAAATGAGCATTCCATGAACAAGTGTTCAACGGTATTAGGCTCCGCCTTACAAAGATAGCAAATATTAGGACCAATCCGCCCTTTTTCTAGTAAAGTATCCTAGGTGTTGATTTTCTTGTGGATGCAAAGCCACGTAAAACACTTGATATTCAACCGAAAATTCCACATCGAGAGCTCCTTATGCCACGAACAATCCACCGCAGTTGGAATTTTATCCATAATAAACATATATGCTAATTTATCAGTGACAATTCTTGACTTACAATTGAAATTCCAAACCAACCTGTCCACAACATTATTCAAATTAATTCCCACTAAATCTAACATAGCTACACAATTATCCCATTCCACGAACCAAAAACCAAGTAGTAGAAAGCTACACGTCACAAATAGAAAGCTAATAATTACCAACAATAGGGAAAACGCTTCCCACCCGAAACTGATCCAAGGGTCATATATCCATAATCTTGTAGGTATTTAACCAAACATAGAGATCAACCAAAGGACTTCTCCAAACCCACTATGGCTTCGACACCAACATGTACCGAGGTACCATTTCCCACCTTCCAGGAAAGTGCTTTATTGATCCATCCAAATACTTTAACAAAACCATTCCAGATGACATAGATTGAAGAAACCGAGTTGTTTTCCTTGTTAATCCTGTCATTTAAAGTGCATTTACATAATTAATTGGATAGTAGAATGTTATTCCTGATACAACTAATGTCAAACACCATCCATAGGCTCTTCATTCTAAGAGAAAAATTAAACCAGTCAGATTTTTTGAGGTTCCATCCACCACAACTATAAGTTCTTGTGATAGTGTCCCATAATACCAAATGTGTCGTGTGACTAGATTCCCTGCCACCCTATAAGAAGTTACACATAATCCTATTCATGGCCTTGATGATAGGGCACATAATCTTAAACAAAGAAAATCAGTAAACTGGTATACCAAAAAGAACATATTTTAGTAGAATAAGTCTACCACCTAGAGAGAGTGTTCGATACGTCGAGTTACTAGCCCATTTCTCAAATTTCTTCACTAACCAAATTCCAATGAGAAACAACATAGTTGAGCATTTAACCCAAAATCCACAATATTTAAAACCAACCTCAATTGGTTCCATCTTATAAGCAAAAAGGGATCAAATGTTAGAAACATGTTCATCATTTAGGTTACTCCTTAAAAATGATTATTTATTGATACTAATCAACATACCAGATGTGGCAGAGAAAATATTAATGATCGATCTATAGCAACTCCATTCCTCGATGGCTCCCTAGCAAAAAAGGACCACATCATCCATCAAAAACAAGTGTGTGAGGGAAATAGTTGATGAGATAAAAATTCCCAAAATCAATCGCAATCTTTTGGCATTCTCTATGAGTAAAATCAGATCCTCAACAATTAAGAGAAACAAAAGAGGAGAGAGAGGGAAACCATGCCTAAGACCGTGGATCACATTGAAAGAGTCTGATGGTGTACTGTTAATAAGAACCACAAATTTTTTCGACCTCACACACCCTAAAATCCAGTTGACAGTGTCCAATGTCAAACCTACATGTAATAAAATAAGCCTTAATGGGGTCCAGTTAACCCTATCATAGAACTTCACAATAGCTCATATTTCTTGGTGTGTTTTAAATCTCTTCACCATCTTGCTGTCTTGCAATTCAAGTTAGAGATGGAAAGACGATCCTTAATCTCACTTCAGTAGTTATGAACCTAAAAATATTTGCTCATTTCCAGCAACCACTCTTCATCCTTCTCCCCAGTGTTTACTTCAACTTCATAGGTCGAGGTTATTATTTTTCTAAACTCCCCCTGAAGACTGTCATTGCTTCTTTCTTTCTTTCTTCAGGGATAAAGAGAGTGATTACTAGAAGGATTGTGATGATCTCCTTTCGGTGCTTTAGGGGTACGTTCCTCTTTTTCTTCTTCTCTTGGGGTGCTGGCCCATTTATGGTAAGGTTCTATTTTGGAGTTGTTTGTTGACTGGGTAGGTATACCCTACGGGATTCCTCCTGTCATATTTCTTAGTAATGCTTCATGTATAGCTTTGTTGTTCTTTTCTTTCATTCAGATTGTATTCTCTTAGACTTCACAATTCAGCTCCACCACCAATTTTGCTTCTCGGGTGGGGGTGTTCATCCTTCCTTGCCGTCTGTTATCTTCCTTAGTGTTCATAAACTGAACTATTCAGTAAAACGTTTCCTGAACTTTCAAACTTTTCATAAACAAAAAAATTTCCTGTTTGTAACAAATATAATACTGTACTTTATTTTCCTTGCAGTAAATGCTTGGTGTGCCCATAGGTCTCTTAGTATTGAAATTGGGCTTTGATACCACTTGTAATGTCCCCAAAAATCAATTTTTTTTTTCATTAAGCTAGTAAAAACTACCTATATGGAACATTATTTGACTTGCGGAATTATATCGTACACTACATGTACCTTTGTTTACTCCTGAGTTATTCTTACATTCTGTCATTTTACTTTCAGTCATTATTATTAATGTATTTTACTTACAATGTCGTACTATTGTTTACTTCTTACTTCTTATGATTATACATTTGTTGCGTATGTGTCATTACTTGATTATATGCTTCGTCCTTTCTACATAGTCTTACTCATTATTTATAAAGTCCTCACTTAACTTTGTTTGTGGAAACAAAGTGGACGGAGTGGTGGGACTTGTTCTCCGATGACGATCTGAGAGGTAAAAGTGTTTACTTGTGTGCAGGATTAATTAGTTATTTGAACTAAGGCACATCTTTTATTTCATATGCAGATCATACTTTACGACGGAGACTTATTTAAAGAGCACTGAATATCATGATCCTAATAGACCTACTGCTTATTGCTATGGTTCCTTACCGACTCAGATTTATAACAAGGTAAATACTATTTTCATCAATTAGTTATCACCGCTAATTTTCCTATGTACTACTTACACTTCATTAGGGTTTATGTTTCGTCTTTTATATCTTAGTATATTTACATTCTATGTTTATTTTATTAAAACCATTAACATAACCTATGTTTCTATTTGCATGTTATAAACTTGGCTTAAAAAAACAGGCCTTTGATTTTTATAAAGGTTAATTACTAACATGACATATTTTATATGCCATGTTTACTAAGCATTAAGATTAGGGAAAACATATTGTACTGAGGATTTAAGCCTATGGTTTACATTTTACCTATATTACTTATGCCTTATGGCTTTGAATTTGGATTAGCACATACCATGTATGGACTATGCATTAAACAGAACCTTGTAATTTTTTAAGACGTGTGTTAAGTATTGGGGTGGCAAATTATGATAAGGTTGAACCATATGTTAATGGGATTTAAGCCTTACATATGGATGGAGGATATCGTGATGGTAAAGATACCGAACTATGTCATAGTGAATACCAACTATTGCCATTAATGCACCTTAGTTTTTGTTGCATCCCAAGCTTAGGGATTTGCTCACAATGGACTTGTCATTTCACTTGGTTGTTTGGGGTTTGTGTCATAGTGGATTTCACCACTCTAGGTGAATCACACTTTGTATAGCCTTCCCCTGTCCCGCTGGAGACTCTTTAGACCCCATGGACCATATTTAATCCTTTGATGTTTCCTTCATCATCCCTAAAAACTATATAAAAGATGATATACGCATCTTTTTCCCCGATAACCGCGTACATACGTGGGTTTGACCCCTATAACCGTGTACATCGAGATGTGTGCATAGTCCAAATCCTTTTGGAGTTTTCCTTGACATGGATTCGACTCATTTGACTCCTGGCCTTCCATATGCCTTGAGATCGCTCGGATTCGACCCTTCATTATCCCTTGTGAAGCTATATAAGGAACCCCTTGGTACATTGAAGGCATATAGAGAGATTGAAAGAAACGAAACTATAGTCCATTGTTTCCAGAACTATACTTGAGTCTGCATCCCTTTGTCCCTTTGGAGCAATTTTGTGTTCTTCCCAAGCTTGCCTTTTGCTAGTGAGCTTGC
>LPNX010607008.1:4781-63075 GCA_001517045.1 Pseudotsuga menziesii | reverse complement strand
TCATCCTCACTTGAAGAATCTTCACTTTCATGTCTGGATCTCTTTTTGGATGGTTCATCATCCTCTGCAGCATGAGCATGATGTCTTCTTTGGCCTCGTTTCCCTCTGAAACTGGAACCTCTATACTCATGTAGGTGTCCAATCTAGAGAGATAAAATACTTTTATGCTTGGAAGTTGTCAACTTCACCAAGCTTATCATCAAGCTGATCACTTTGAAATGAGAACCTCAAATGGAAATAGCAAAGGATTAGATCTTACCGATTTGAGGTGTCCGCCCTTGTCCCGGAGTTTGTTGATCCAGGGTTTGTCGCAGAAACCCTAATTTTCAAAACTTGGAATCTTTTAGATCTGATTGGATGAACAGATAGATCTCTTCAAATGGAGCTGTCCAATGTACTCCTTTTCTGAAAACAGTGGAGGGAAGCTCCCGGAACAGGAAGCCCTAATTTTCTGATTTCTTCTTCAGAAATGCCTGTTACTGTTTCTGTGATATCTCTGAAATTACTGCTCCTCTATGTCTGCAATTTATCACTGAGGTAACCGCGCATGTCCTTGAGCCAACACCATAGGTTTTATCAGAATTGGTTTCACCATTTGGGATTTATGATCTTTTTCCCAAGGTGACCTGTTACAGGACTGTTCAGAATAACGAAGTTGTACGGCCTGCCACGTGTCCCTGATTCATCTTCTGAGTCTGATCTTCAGAACACAAAAATTTCAGTCTGTGCCCTTTCTAGAACATCTTCAGGAAATCCATTTGGAACTCTGTAACCCAAGATATTGCAAATCTTCCCAGGTGACTTGTTCATGGATGAATTCTGGAAGAGGCTGGAACCCTAACTTGGAGAGATCATATCTCCCATACTATAGCGAATCAGAGGCTGGTTCTTGGACACAGTGTTGAAAAGGATTTTATCTTCGGCCCCTGCAATTTTCAGCTTCTGAGACTTCGCCAATCTCGAAATATAGTGACTGTACCAAAACTTAGCAGTTTTAGTATTTAGGGTTTCTCCTAGCTCAGGGTCAAACTAGGGTTTGACTTTACTGGAGTTTCACCCAACCAAATTTCTTGATCCAGGTCTCTAAATTTCGGTTTTGATGAGGAGAATAACCCTATGCTGGTATCACTCAAAAATTCCTCTTCTGTAGAAAGCCCTAATTTCCACATCGAAACTGAAAATGCTTGAAATTGAATTCCGCATCGACAGAAAGATGCACCCTTCAATGGAGAGTCATCCTAGCATACTTTTGCTGAAAATCTGTGGAGGAAGATCCATAAAATAGGAAGCCCTAGTTCCTGTAGCTACACAATGTCTTCTTCTCATGTTAGCTCTGATACCATGTTAGTTTTTCAACATTTAAGCTAGCATTATGTTAGGATCTTTTCACTGAGAGAATAACAAGCACATCAATAACATAAGCACATCACATGAGACAAGAGACACAAAGAGTTTTGGTAGGGGAAACCATAAATGGAGAAAACCCCTAAACTTCCTTTAAGATAGTATCACCACAAGATGTGAAACCCAAAACAGTAAGATGACCTCCCAACACAACAACATCCTTCTGTCTTCTGTCAAGCCAAAGTATTTCCTTCTCCAAAGGTGCGCCACACTTGAGAGAGCAAGTGATGTAATTCACAAGTGATAAATAGAGAGACTCTCACTCTCTATTTATATTCTTCCGTTGACTTGAAGTGCACTCAACCATGTAGGCTTAACTTACAATTACTTACTCGAGCCTACACCTTAATTAGTGTATAATAACCCAAGTGCCCCAAAACTGTGGGGACTTACCTAATGACTTGACAAGACTTGTTTACATTAATAATCCTCCCGATCGGAACATCGGGGTAAGACAATATGACTCAAATACATAATAGAAACATCCCGGAATAAACATTGGGCTACAATATATAAAATACATATAAGAATACATTCCGAAGTTACATATAAATCAACAATTAGTTCCAAGGGTTGATAGTCAGAGATATAATCCTATGAAGATGAAGCATTGGACAGCTCCTTAGTTCGTGATAAGGATAACGTTCTTCCTGCAAATTGTACAATTTATATTATTGTTAAATACATACCTTAACAAGATTTGGCTATAAAAAACATAAAAAATTCCACAATATACACATTTCAAAAATTGCACAAGATTCAAGTACAAGAAATTTGCAAAAGCTCTAAGTAATTATTATTCAGTCTTAAGCAAGGTATTCCAACATAGATATTAATTTAATTTCTAATGAAACGTCTTCAAAATGTACAACAGTAAATGTGATACAAGTTCACCTGTTCTATCTTTGATTTGACTAATCTGATCATATACTTCCATATACTTCCATTTTCTAGCTATGTGACTTGTCCTGTTGCCAAATTAGGATACTATGGGCCTCTCTTGGCAACCATATCTCCATTCTATTTACAAGTACTAAATTCTATAATATTTTATGGATTTTCTGTGGTGGAACCCTGAAAAATCTGTTGTTATGGATGTCAAAAATGTTTACCAAAGTTTCTAAAGTGTTGAGAAATACAGAGTTTCCTTCCATTAAATTAGTAAATTCCATTAAATTAGTAAACTAAATTAGCATATTGCGCATTAGGTCTATAAAAATGTAAGATTTGACATGAGTATTTCTGAGAGTAAAATAATTGTGCCTATTCTTTTTAGATGCACTAACCAGCAAATTACCTATTGAGATGTTGGAAAATAGTTAAGTTGTTTACTATTTGAATGCCTAGGCATGTCAGAAAAATAAATAAAATGATTCCTTTGAATTGACCGCAACCCATCTACAAATTAAAACTCACTGGATTTTATCTAGAAATCTGCAACCTTACATTCATATAAGGCAGACTTGGTGAATAAATGAGAATCGAACGAGCCAATGCTAGAACAAGTCTAATCAAACTTGGTAATATATTGGCCAAACAGTCCTCAAATTGAGTCTTTGAACTGAAAAATTTCCTTAGGAAGTGACAAGATCACCGGTACAATGTTTTTTCATATGCAAGTGTATCTGAGTAGAACCCTGACTAGAAACAACAAAAGAAACAGAGTAATAGACAAACTAGCATTTTTGTCAAGCCGGACCTACATAGAAGTAAGAAATAATCTCTCTTTATTTTAGAAATATGATAATTCACCTAAACAATATGTTGTAACAAAGCTAATATCATCTCTAGGAAATCCCATCTTAAGTTGAGTCTCAGAAAGCCAACGAAGCATTGCATCATGTAAGACAACCTCTATCCATTGAAAATTGGAAATACTATATATAATTTGTCTTTGTATGTTTCTGTGAAAAGTTTTTGCGCATTGACCTGGTATGTGAAAACTAAAAAGCTTTGTCTGGTAGGTGTTAAGACTGAAAATTGTTCCTAGTCTTTGTGTCTTGTTTTTTTAAGGTTTTAAGTCTTATTTACTTTTCATTTTGAGTTTGTTTCATTTTAATAGTTTAAATGTATGTTTTTGGGTTTTATAACTTATAGTTTGTTTTAAGTTATTTCTTTTCTGGATCAGTTTTCTTTTAATGGATTATTAAGCATTATAGTCTTTCGAAGTCTGAAAATGCTTTTGAATTCATGGTATATATCCAAGGTCTAACCCTTGTTTCAAGCCTTTTGCCAAAAAATGTCATGAGGACTCTGTTTTTCCTGTTCTACTCATTGTAATTGAGCACGGATTAAGAGGAAATGGAGATGAATTTCAGAAATCCCAAAGAGGTTTTTGTTCATTAGGGATTCGTTCATAAACACCTGTCTCAGTTTTGCAGCCGCTGTCATAGTTTGAGAGATTGGAATTCATCTTTGTGGCCTATTTTTCAGGCTTTGAAATATTTAATAATTTTCTGTTTTAGTCACAAATTTCTGGCAGGTATTCCGATCAATTGAAGGGGGAGTTTTAAAAACCAAGAGAGGTTTTTGTTCATCACGAACTTATCTAGGAAAACCTCTCTCAGTTTTCATACAGGTGTATTGAATTGAGAGATATGGAGGATTCTTTGAGACCCATTTTTCATAAATTCGCCAAATTTCCCAGGAATCCAATTTTGCTATTTTTAGTCAATTAGTTTTTAATCTTTTGAAAGTTGGTTAGTGTAACTGCTGAGTAGTTTCAAATTTGACCTAAAGAAGTGAATATGGAACTATTTAATATTATATTTTTGTAATTATAAAAAGGAGACAAGAATACAGTGCAAGGGTTCAAATTTTGTGCAAGAGGAGGCTTTAGAGTTGCTGTATGCCAAGCTAAGACTCAAAACACTCATGTAACTTTGAAGAGTGATTATGATATATACATACTTATAAGTCATTATTATCTTTTATGTTGGTTTTATTTCTAGTTTGTTTGATCACTCAATGTATAACTTCATTTCCTATTTAATGTTTTTATTCATGAAATGCTTGTATGCTGTGGATGAAATGAGTGCTATGTTTATACTGTTCATGGTTTATATTTCATGTGTAAGCATCTCAGTCTTTTATTTTTCATGATTTAGTACTAGTTTTAGCATGTTGAGCATTTACCTTCTTGTTGATGAATTTTCATACCAAAATCAATAAAACCCCATTCCATTTTACTTTTATTTTTGAGATTGTTCTAGCTTGTTCCTGTGGTAGTCTAGGAACAATTTCTAGCACAAACATATTTGGCACCGTTGCCAGGGATGAAACTAAAGTATATCTTCATTGGGATATCATTATTCATCTGATTTTGAGAGGTGAACAAAATCAGAACATCTTTCAGACTACTTTTTCACCAAGCAGTAGTTCACAGTGGCTACTAGAAAGATTGAAACAAGAGGAAAACAAAATCTGTCTTGACAAATCGATTGGCGACTCCACCAGTTCAAGATGCAGATGTCGAAGACCATGGAAGCCATTCTGGCTCGAAGGTTTGCACCTTTCAATTTCTCTGTTGTTCCAGGTTTCCCAAATCCAGTACCTATTATGGATGTTTGTGGAGATTGTCTTCCATGGTTTAGAGAAAGCAAAGAGTATAATCCTTCAGATCACCTCATCAGATTTCATCAATATATGGTTTAGTTAAATATACAACATGAAGATGTGCTCATGAATATGTTCATGTATTCACTCGAGCGAGATGCACGAGAATGGTATTTTTTTCTTCTCGCTCCTAGCATTTCCTCACTAAAAGAATTCCACACATGTTTCTGGAAACATTGTAAGTATATGTTCTTAGCTGAATTCTTTTTAAAGATTGTTGTGAGCATGCTGATTTTTATAATACAATTTTTGATTCAAAAAATCATGATGATAATTTTTCCCATAAACATGAAGTAGAAGTGGATAATGGAGAAGCTGAAGGTTCTTCTATTATCATTAATTCTTATTATTATAAACTTGAATATTTGGTTTCTTTAGATACGAAACACAATGATTAGTTGTCTTTTGGTCAAATGCCAATGGAAATTAGTGAGGGTAGTCCCCAGCTTTCAAATTTGCAAACAAAAGGAAATTGCACCAACCATGAACAACTGGATTTGTAGGGATCATCTATTTCTTAGGAGGAATAGTAAGAGGAATTTCTTTCTCCTTATGTACCCATTACTTCAAATCTAGAAAAAATGATGATAATGATGAGGAAGATCATGCTAATGCTTTTTCAAATTATCTTTTCTATGATGAATGTGAATCTGACCCAGGCATTAAGGGAAATGATCAGAGGTTATCAGATCTGTCCAATATAATTTCTCCTACATCAAAGGTTGAGAAGAAGTTTGAAGAGCCTTTGGTTTCCATTCTTGAGACAGTTTAAAAATAACAACAATGGAGAGAAAGAGAATGCTTCACTTTATGATGAATATGATGAAGACATGTTTTACATCAAAAATTTCATTATCAGTAGAAACTGATGGTAGGTGAATTATATTCCAATGTTTCTATTGAACAAGAAAAAGTTATGAATTGCTTTGACTTTCAAATTGATAGCAGCTAGACTCTAAAAGGATCTTTAGACAGGGATTCTTGGATAAAGAGGAGATAAACTAAAAGTAAAAGAAGATGTTCAAAAAGAGAAGATAGAAGAAGAAGTGAGAGAGGATGGAGCAAGTTTTTCTATTTCTTTTGTTGCTCATCCCAAGGACAAAGGAAAACATGTCCTTCAAGGCTCATCCAGCTTCTGTGTTGACACAATAGAAGATACGCTACAGAAAGAGCTAGAACAGGCTCTAACTGAAGCAAGTTCTGAATGGGATGAACTGGTAGAATCACCGATAAAAGAAAATATCATGCCTTCGATCTCAATTGTTAACAAAGAGCAGGCTCATGTCAAAGACTTTTCTGCATAGAAGGTAAGCTGTATATCTTCAGGTCAGATTGAGATTCATGATATGAATGCAGAACAAGACCCCGAGGTTGTTATAACTATGTCGAATATGCAAACATTTTCGAGTATATTAGGTTCATCATCTTCCGAGCCTAATTTTTTCGAGGTAAATTTGTCATCAATAATGGTAGGTACTATTAGCATGCCCACTTTTTTTAGTTAATTCACTCATTGATACTTGTCCTACATTGCCAATTTCCCAGTTGTTTGAGGACGGCATTCCTTCTATCTCTATGAGTATTTGTGAAAAGGAACATTTTCCTGTGTCTAGTTCTTTTACATCACTCACCTTTACCTCTGTCTCAAGTCCTATGGATATTACCCCACTCAGGATAGACATTCCTATAAACCAAATGCAAACTGATTCATTGGTTACCATTGAGCACGAGATCAATTCATCATTAGAAGTGATAGCATATTTTGGAGAAGATGCAATGGTATCCATGGGAAAATATTATTGGAGTAAAAAGGACAAAGCTATGGTTAAAAGGGGAGCAAAGAAAGCAAGACAAGGGTCAGGGAAACATGTGCCTTCCCTTGGTCAAGTTTATTGGAAGGAAGATACAAGTGATCTTCCGCAAGGAGTAGTGGACGCAGCAGATGCCATGGGATTTTTCGCTAGAGTTAATTTTAACTCAGTTTCATAATTAAGTTTGGATTTTGGTGAAAAAGAAGGAATTGAAGAAGTTGAAACAGAACTTAGCATAGGAAGAAAAGAGGTATGAACAAGAAATTGGCAAGTTGAAACGAGAACATGAAGACATAGTGGAGCAATGGAAGATGAAAGCTGAAGAATTGAAGCACCAGCTTGAGAATGAAGAGGGTGTGAATCAATAATGAGTAGAGCAAATTGTTTTTTTCAATGAGCAGTTGAAAGATGCTCAAGTAGCTTTGAAAGGCTTGTGTTTCTTAGATATGACACCTGAGGATTTCAAACAAGTACTCTATAAATTGCAGGAAGAGTTTCGATAGGATGTGATAGATTTGTATACTTTTATTGATGAGATGCAAGAGTTATATAACAAGTTTAGCAAGCATTTTAAAACTGTTGAGGATCACCATGATCGGATAAGAAAAGGATCTACTACTTTGGAGCAAGTAACAAGTTAGCAAAAGCATATTAAGGAAAGACCTAATGACTTGCCAATTTTAGATAAGTTACAGCTTAAAAAAAACTGAAGTTGCCATTCAAACATGGGAGGGTATTTGTGATTTTGTTGAAGGTTTAATCAGTTTAGGACAAATGGTTTGTGAACAAAGGTGGTCAGATTCAAAGAATTTGCTAACCTATTTGAGTTTTCCTATTTTGGATCTTATCAATGAGGCACCTTCGCACCAACTTCATTTGGAAGAAGTTAAAAAGGATTTTGATGATTCAAAAGAGTTGATCCAACAAATGAGTAAGCTGACAGTGCAATAAATTGAGAAATGGATGAAAGCTCCTCATGCTTCGATAGCTCGGATAAGGGTGTTCATTAAACAATGGAAGAAAATGAAACAGGAGGAGATTTCCTCCAAAATTTGCAAGGCCAAAATTCAGTTGAGGAATGCTCATTTTCAGGAAGTCGATGATATTTTGGAGCTATTTGGAAAGTGGTGTTTTGTCCTTAAAGACAAATAGGCATAGTGTTATTGGGTACTCGCAATATGTGTGTTTTTAACACTTTGGATATTGTTCTTTGCAATTTTATTTTGTTAAGTTTCTCTAAAGTAAGTTGGAAGAAATAATCTTGAGTTGCATGTGTGCACATTAAATGTTTTTTTTAATCTGTTATATCTTGCAATAATTTTAACTTGAAATGATTACTCAATCTGTTTAAGTGTCATTATATAGTTATCAATATTATCAAACCAAGTTTAGTGTACTATTTGTATTGAAATTGCTTTTGCCAATTTCCGAGACTTCGGAATTCAGAAATCTATGTTGCGTATTTATTTTCATTTCCTCGTGATTATTTTTCCGACTCAAACAAAGAAAAGAATCATCTTCCCAGGTTTACAAATAGCCGTAAAAAAGATGACACTTTGTATGGAATTTGTCAAAAAAAAAGACTTTTCATACATAAACCCTCTATCCCAAAATGTGAATAATGCACTTTTATATGAATAAAATATCTATTTGTCTCTGAAAATTGCATTTTATTTAGTACCAAGGATAATTTTAGGGGCGAAATTTAGCCCATGGGCTATTTTTCCATGTTTTTCTCCAAAAAAAGATTCGCCTTTTTGCATTTTTTTGAAGCCCTGTTTCGCCCAATTTTGATGGGGTAAAATTTTTTCACCCTAAAAATCGCCAAATTATTATAGAAATGATATAAAATCCTTGGAAATTATTATATTTTTTGAAAATTATCACCAAATATTTTATAGTTGGCGTTGTAAGAATTGGTAAGACTCGCCAACATTTGTACACTTTTAAATAAGTATGGTTCCTTAAAATCATCCATGTTTAGTACTGTACATGAATGTGAAAACCCAAATCTTTAAGGTTAAAGTAGTTATTGCTTTCAATTTATTTTAAGCGAAAAGTGGGAGTTGTAAGAAATAAATTAGTGTCCGATTTACAATTTTCAACATTTCGGATTTCAGAAATTGTATGTTCAATTTTTTGAGGTAGACCAATGAAAAATAATGTAGAGGCGATTTAAAATAAGGATGTACTTAGCGGAGGAATAAATTATGCGAAAACAATATGCACAATGAAAATAAAACCTAAAAATCGATGTTTTTTTGTTTCCCATACGCGAACGTCGATAATCAGAAATAAGAAGTTTGACATTTCTTTATTTTTAACCGAAAATCCATTATTGGGGAGTACATATGGTGTTCTTTATTGCAAAATTGAAAATGGGAACATTGGATGTTTCTTATTCGCAAATCCTAAAATCGGAAATCGGAAATAGGAAATATTTTAATAATATTTACATATAATTTAAATTCTAAAAACATGTTTATAAATTGAAATGACAAACAACATATTACTTAATATATATGTTGATCAATTAAATAATTTACTTGGACTACCCATTAAATTGATTTATTAAATACGCATATATATTACTATAATTTATTATTATTTCATTGTTTTTTATTCATTTAATCTTCTAAACATAATATTTTCTTTTATTTTTGTTGTTTAAATTTATTGCTCTCATTGATTTGATTTCAGTGTATTTTATATTGTTATTTCATAAATCGAAAATCTATGCCATATGTTTTCCAATAAGGAACATGTTATTTTCCGATTTTCAATTTTGCAACATAATGAAAAATTATGTGTTAAAATAGGAACATGTCGGTGTTCCTATTTACGACATTTCGGATTCTGAAATCTCTATTTTTCACATTTTATTTTCACTGTTCGTATTATTTTCTCATAAGTTATTCCTAAACCTATAAGGGTTTATTTTTAAATTTGGATGAAATTTGGTCTCTAAACCTCTGTAAGAGTCAATTGAAACACAGGAAGGGTGTTTCACCATCTCATAAGAAACATTTTCAATTAGGCAAAAAACTGATACCTAATATTTTATTGACAAGCATGACATAACCAATACATGCCACAATATTTTTGCAGCAAAGCAAGAGTCACATTCAATTAAAACACAACAACAGTGTTTCACCATGTAATAAACATACTAAATGATGAACTAAGGAATACATGCAAATTTAGGAAGGTTCAAAATCTTCTGATTTTGCAACATATACATAAATCCTATGTGTTTAATTACAAACATGTCCATCCTCCTATTGCCAATGTGCGACAGTTCAAAAATCGGAAATCTATGCTGTATGTTTTCCAGAAAGGAACATGCTATCTTCCGATTTCCGGTTTTCCAGCAAATCCAAAAATTATGTGTTAAAAGAGGAACATTTTGGCCTTCCTATTTCCGAGTAGAGAAATAGAAGGAAATTCCTAATATTCACCAATACCATGTCTCTCCAGAGACTATAGGCCCTTCGTTGCAAGTAGTACTACCAATTTATCTTCCCATCTCTGCCCATTCCGCGCTTTGATATCACCATGCTATGAATTTTTTCTTTGGCAACCATGAGAGGGGAAATAATGAGGTTTACGAGTGCAATTTTTGTGCAAATAAAAAACCATTAACGACATCAAGATAATATTTTCCTCAGTAGGTGGCTCTATTTATTGACTAAATCTTCCGAAATGTTATTATGACTGAAATTTATTGGATTTGAAAGATTTGTTGTTTGTTGTTTACTGAATGCATGATGTGACAAATTTGGACTTTAAATAGTGTGAGATGACCTGAGGGTCATGACAACTGAGAGTGATAATCACTTCTGGGATTAATATGATGACGTTCTGACAGAAAAGGGTGTTGTTATGTTGATGTTATGATAACAATTGAGGGTGACAATCAATTGTGCGATTAATATAATCATGTTATGGCAGTAAGGGGTATCATTATTATGACGTTAATATATTTGAGTACGTTTAAGTGATTTTTCTCGTCGTCCAAGAGATAAGGGAATTATATACAATTGACATTGATCCCAAGATATAGATATATACTATATCGAAAATTGGGGGATTGAAAATAGTAAAATGCAATTTATGTGAGTTCATGAAATTTGTGCTGGGGAATATAAGTAGAATTATTATGGCGTGCTAGATTGTTTTCTAAATATATATTAGTTACTCTTATAAATATGTTCGTTATTTTCGCACGTAAAAATTATGGAATCCGAAATATCAGTTATTGAAAAATATATGACATAGGATTTCTGCAATCCGAAATATTCATACTTGTGAATGGTGTTAATTATTGAAAAAAATAGGACATATATATCTGGATTCCTAAATGTCGGAAATCTAGATTCCTAAATAACAAATAGCGATTTTAAAATAGGCATGAACTTAGCGGAGGAATAACTTATTTCGGATTCTGAAATCTCGGAAATAGGAACACCAACATGTTCCTATTTGAACACACAGGATTTCTAGACGTGTTGTAAAATCGCAAGTCGGAAGCTAGCATGTTCCTTACTGGAAAATATTCGACACACATTTTTGAATTTCAAAGTGTCGAAAATTGGTAATAGGAACATGGACATATTCGTATTTGAACACATAGGATTTATGTATATGTTGCTGCCATTGTTGACAAACTGCATGTAAACAGGTGGAAAAATTATGTCTACATTCACTGTAAGAATACTTAGAAATGGGAGAGAATTAAATTAACAGAATAGGGATTTCCTCATATTTATTTTCTAAAATGTCATTATATATAAATCTATAAAGTACAACATTTATTTATTTGATCGCTATTGCAAAAAATGTTTAACTTGAATGAAAATGGAATTTTGCTCATTGATGTTAGACGAAAGTGTTTTATACACAATGAGAATGTTAAAGAAGTTTAAAAACAATAGAAGGCGTCAATAATAATTATTGTCATAATACAAGTAAAGTAGTAAACACCAAATTGTAATGGTACAAAGTGATCTGTTGGAAATAGGAAATTAGTACATGCGCACATCTTTATTTGAACACTTAGCATTTCCGAAATGCGAAATGTCAGAAATTGGAAACGCAGATGTTGCGAAATTTAAAATTGGACCTTATACTGTTTCTTAATGCAAAACATAGGACAAAGGATTTTAGGAATCCCAAACATCAGAGATTGGAAGTTGGAACATGCACAGTTTATGATTTGAACATGTATAATATTCAGAATCCTCATTGTTGGAAATAAAAAATGCGCAAATCCGAAATTGGAATATTGGTGTTCTTTATTCCAAATCATAGTATTTTCCAGAATTTGACATGTCAAAAATCATAAACTTATATTTATAGTGATATATGTTAATCAATAACAACAAGCACATATAGTATATATCTATAAGGGATTTTCATGATGTAGTATATATCTATAATGAATTTTCTTGATTAATATCATTTGTATATAATTCCTTATCTCTTGGACAATTCAAAAGATCACTTGAACGTATTGAAATATTATCACGTCATTATATTAATCGCAGAAGTGACTGTTACCCTCACTTGTTGTCAGCCTTAAGTTATCCGATAGTGTGTAAACTTCACATTTGTCACTTTATCGATGCCTTGTTATGATGGTATAAATATATCCTTATCGCTTAATCATTAAATATATGAAATATATTTCTTAAGCATTAAATCATTGTCAATACCACGCACTCCAAATACCAAATCTTTCAAATCAAACATATTTCACATATTGGATTCTGCTCCCATTCTGGGCTTTCATATCATCGTTTGAGTGACCTTTTGCATACTCCAAGAGATAAGGGAATTATATACAGATCACATTAATACCAAGTTATAGATATATACTACATCATGAAAATCCCAAACTGATGATAACATTTGTAAGATTTAGTGCATAAATAGACTCTCCTATTGAGGCAAATATCATTTGGACCTTATTTATAGTTTTTTTATGCACAAAAATTGTACTCTTGAGCGTCATTTCTTCCCCTCTCATGGTTGCGAAAGAAAAAAATGGAAACATGGTGATACCAAAGGTCGGAATGGGAAGAGATGGGAAGATAAGTTCCGAGTCCTACAGCCGACGAAGGGGCTATAGAACAAAGGAAGTGCAAAAACATATGGAAATGGTTTCACCTTAGCTAGCAAAACGTATGGAAATGGGTGAGGATTGTAGCACAGAGGAATGTCCAAAACATCACTTTCTACTTACGATTTGGTGTTTACTACCTTATTTGTATTATGAAAATAATGATTATTGACACAATTTCGTTTTAAGCTTCTTGAACATTGTCATTGTGTATAAAACACTTTTGTCTAACATCAATGAGCAAAATTCCCTTTTCATTCATCTTAAACTTTTTTTTCCAACAGTGTCGTATGTATAATGTTGTTCTTCATAGATTTATATATAATGACAGTTTAGCACTGAAGTTTTTAAATGAAATAATCCAATGTGATATTATAATGTAATCAAAATAGGAATTCATGGAAACGGAAATTAGAACATACAGTGTCAATAGGAAAAATTGAAGCATAGCCATTGTCTTGAGGCAAGATTATTTATTGCACATGATTCGATTGTGTCTCTCCATTGTAGGTTTCGGCGACCTTGCTTTAAATCCTTATTTTATAATTTTTGCCACTCTTGAGTTGTCTTTTTCTAATCATATTGATGCAAAATTTAAGTAGAAAGACGATGTTCAATTTTACAAATAAAAATAACTGAATTCTGATGCTTATATGTAAAATTTTACCTATAATATCCAGTATTCCTTTCGAACTGTTAATTATGAAGCATTATGATCAAAATTTTGAGGCAGAACTGTACTTTTGGAGCAATAAAGTCTAAATAGTATTTTCTTTCACCTTCTTAAGGATTTTGTCGGTCGCAAGATTTGAGCTTTGCAAATAAAATGAAGTGGATTCTGGTGCATATCAAACACAAGGTTTGAGCTCTGCAAATAAAATTAAGTGGATACTGGTGCATATCTTTAAAACAATGTCATTTCATAGTATCCAATATTCATTCCGTGTAGTTAATGATGGAAATCTATGTTGTGTGTTTTCCAATTTTGCAACATATCGAGAAATTTTGTGTTAAAATAAGAACATGTCGGTGTTCATATTTTTGATATTTCGGATTCCAAAATCTTGATTTTCACTATTCGTATTATTTTCGCATAAGTTATTCCTCCACTAAGTTCATGCCTATTTTAAATTCGCTCTATGTGATTTTTCATTGGTCTCCCTGTAAATTTGGGGGAAATTTGGTCTCTAAACTTGGTTTAAAACACAACAAGGGAGTTACAAGAATCTATTGAAACACATGAATGTTGTTTCAATTGGTCTCATAAGAAACATTTTCAATTTGTCAACATAAGCAATACATGACACAATATTTTTGCAGCAAAGCAAGAGTCACGTTCAATAAGCAGACTATTTCTGAACATATAAGCAGACTAAACGAAGAACTAAGGAATACCTGCAAATTTACCAAGGTTCAAAATTTTCTGATAGAAACTTGAAGTGTAAACAAAGTACAACAAAATCAGTATAAGAAAAACAAAGACAAATAGTAAAAAATAGTGGTTACCTCAAGGCATGTTTATATGTGTAAAGCAAAGGCAATGTAGCAGTGAACGGGAGATCATCATAAGATGAGCAAAATTGAAGATATATTCCCATGTTTATCTCAAATGATGGACTTTATTGCATTACTGAAGAAAAAATGCATTGATGAAACATTAATGTGAATGAAGAGACATGGGCAAAATGTATTTTATCACCTGAACCAGCAGTGAAACAAAAGAATAACCAAATTGAACCCAAACTGAGATTCTAAATGCACAAAATCTGCTGCAAAAAATCATAGGCTAAACCCAAATAAACTGAAACTTGCAAAATCTTCGCAAGGGAAAAATCTTCGCAATGGCTATGCCAAATTGAGAGAAATGAACTGCAAAATTGTCTGAAAACCTCTAAAAAAAATGTCACTATAAATATATTCTCATAAATATATATCATTAATCCGATTTTTGACATGTTGGAATTGGGAAAATACTATGATTTGGAATAATGAAAAGTAATATTCCAATTTTCGATTTGCGTATTTTTGATTTCTGAAAATGAGGATTCTGAATATTCTACATGTACGAAATCATAAAATGCACATGTTCTGACTTCCAATTTACGATTTTTGGGATTTTGATTTTACATTAAGAAAGAAGACTCCAAAAATCCTATGTTCTATGTCTGATTGTAAATTCCGCAAGAACCAAGTTTTCGATTTCAGACATTTCGCAAATCGGAAATGCTAAGTGTTCAAATAAAGAAGTGTGCATGTACCAATTTCCTATTTCCGACATTTCAATCTCGGAAGTTTTATATTTTCAAATAAAGAAATGTCGAAGTTCCAATTTCATTATTAAATATATTCTTATAAATAAGATACTTTGTAAATATATTTCATTAATCTGATTATCGACATGTTGGATTCTGAAAAATACTATGATTTGGAATAAGGAACACCAATATTCCAATTTCGGATTTGCACATTTTCAATTTTCAACAATGAGGATTATGAATATTGTACGTGTTCAAAGTCAAAACTTTCCAAAATTCCATCTAAAGTGGAATACATCAACACAATTTTACTTTTCTCTTCAAATTCCAACAATTTCATCTATAATAAGTTAATAATTTCAAAGATAATAACAATTTCCTGCTAGTTATATCCAACCAGTTTAACACTTTCGACTTTCAAAATATCGGATGAGTGAAAAGAAAAGATTAAAATGTATTTTATTCTGATTAGTTATTTTGAAAAATGCCTAAGAAAATATGGAATTACTCTTTCTTTCTTTGATTTTCCTCTGTAATTCGACCAAATTGAAGGTTTCTTGGGTTTTATTTGTAACAGGAGTTTTATTTCTCTCAACTCTACGGTGACAGTGGGGATGATTATTGGAACGATGGCACATATTTTGGAATTAGATGGATTATCATTACAACAAAAGATGATTCGTTAACCTCACTTCAATTGCATTATGCACTACAAGGCGATGAAAGCGTGAAGGATAAAGACATCAAGGGGTTTCCGCGTGGATCTGCACAGGGTGATTGAAAGGAGGCAAGTCACAGCATGTACAATCAGATACGTTTATGTTAGATTTGTATTGCATCCAATGTATTAAAAGTGAAAGGAAATAGCTAAACCTCTCAATGAATCAAAGGACAGAAAATTGGTAATTGTATTAATTTGGTGGTTTTGTTGATATCCTGCATGGATGCAGTACAATTTGAACTACCCAAAAGAGATCCTAAAAAAAATCAGTGGTTGTTTTGGAAATAAAAGGGAGCTTGCACAATTAGGAGAAAAATTGGGATGTGATTTCGAAACATAACTAGGAGGAATCATCGTAGGTGTCTTTGGATCGAGTGGAAACTGAGTGGATTCAATCAGAGTGTATATGCTGAAGTCAAGAACAACTTCCAAAGATGAAGTGAGTACACAAAACAAAGACTTGAAGTTATAATCCTAAAACTAATATTTATAACTAAAACTAAAGTGATTGCCGATATCCTATTTCCGGTTTTCGATATCCAAAATATCGAAAATCGAAAATCGGACATATCTCTGATTTCATTATAATGCCTTTAGACAGCGGGTTTTCGCTCGTTCGAAGCTTGAAATCTTGATTTCCTAAGTTTTTTTAGATCGCAGTTGGATTGAAGCATAGCCATTGTCTTGAAGCAAGATTCTTTACTGCACAGGATTTGATTGTGTCTCTCCATTGTAGGTTTCGATGACCTTGCTTTAAATCCTTATTTTATAATTTTTGCCACTCTTGAGTTGCCTTTTTCTAATCATATTGATGCAAAATTTAAGTAGAAAGACGATGTTTAGTTTTGCAAATAAAAAGAACTGAATTCTGATGCTTATATGTAAAATTTTACCTATAATATCCAATATTCCTTCCGAACCGTTAAATATGAAGCATTATTATCAAAATTTTGAGGCAGAGCTGCACTTTCGGAGCAATAAAGTCTAAATAGTATTTTGTTTCACCTTCTTAAGGATTTTGTCGGTCGCAAGATTTGAGCTTTGCAAATAAAATTAAGTGGATTCTGGTGCATGTCAAACACAAGGTTTGAGCTCTGCAAATAAAATTAAGTGGATATTGGTGCATTTCTTTAAAACAATGTCATTTCATAGTATCCAATATTCCTTCTGTGCAGTTAATGACGAAAATTTTGACGAGTATCGGGTTTTCGATATCTGAAATATCAGAAATAGGAAATCGTGGATACACCAAATATCCTTAACAAAAACTTGATTTCGCGATTTCCGATATGTGATTTTGGAAATTGAGTATTCTGTTTGGGAAGCTCCCTCGGTCTCTGCCAAATTCAGCAACCTTATCGATGATCCACTGCATTAGTTTAAACGTTAAGTCAATAATCAAAACGTTTGCATCTTTCGAAACCTGAAAATGCCCCCATGTTAAGTCAATATTTCAATATTTTCGATTTATGAAATAAAAGGTTCGAATCTGGCAAATATTTCAATCTGTAGATTCAAATTCTTCAAGTTCCTTATCTTTCTGATGTCAACTGGCAATTCTATTAAGTTTTTAGGCTCCCATAGATTTAATGTTCCCAGGAATCGTTGACGTACAATCTGGGAAGGCAACACTTCAATACCTTCACAACCAGTAAGATCTATGTGCGAGAGCGTGCACATGTTTCGAAGGGTTTCTCTTAACAAAGTTAAATTGTTGCAATAACTTAAATCAAGATATCTAGGTTTCATTAGATTCACGAAGGAATATGGAAGGCTCTTTAATTTCCAACATCGTGATAGGTTGAGGTCTTGCAGATTTGTTAGATTCTCTAAGAAATCTGACAAAGATCTTATTGTGGTAGAGGAAATCTGTAATTCCCACAACTACAATGGTGCCTACAAAAATATTGACATGTTTCAGTTATTCTAAAGATATTAATGAAAAGGTACCTACAATTTATTTCCTCAATTGTTGGGATCAACAATTATTCACATAATGCCCCAGATGGACTTGGCAGAGGAAGGAGTTACGCAGAAAGAATACGAATAGACAGAATAAATCTTGACACAATAAAGCTTGAGCATTTTTAGAACTTGTACTTAACCGATCAACTCCATGCCACCTTCTTCGATCCCTGCCGGATCACAGGATACAATAACCGAAAATTTTAACCATTAAACTCGCCAATCACCAGGCGACACATGTCGGGATGTCAATGACCAGAGAAATGAAGAATCTTTCGAGACATGTTATTTCATTGTGAAAACGCCTTTGGCATAAATATACATACAGAACCTAAATAGATTGCCAAAAAAAACTAAAAAAATACTATACAAAGAGTTATATTTCAAATAAGCAAAATATAGATATAAAAAAAAAAATTAAAAACATTGTGTACAACTATTTATATATATATATTTAGCTAATTAAAATTTAAATTTAAAAAAAAACAAAATACTTCAAATAAAATATTTATAAAAACAACTTTTATCAACCTAAAAACAATTAATTAATTTATATTTATATAATTATCTAAATTGATGTGTATAAGAAGACATAGATTTCTTATGTTATAATAGTTATTATTGATATAAATAATCATTTCAACAAATAACTTTATTATTAACTTTAGAGTTACTGAAATAAAGTTGCACTAAATCCAATTGATTAAATCTAAATTTACATGTATATTGGTAAATAATTACATGAAAGGTAAAATGCTAAAACTCAATGCATATTGTCTTCTCACCTCTATAATTACATGAGAGGTAAAATGCTAGTGACTCAATGTATATTTTCTTCTTTCACCTGCATCCTCTCCCATCATCTTTCAATAGAGAATATATTTCCTCCACTCAGAGCCTTATCCAATGCATATCTCAAACCAAACTATTTGAGTACTATGTTGATAGATTTGGCTCCCAAGGATAAAGATATAAAAATTTCATTGATTTTTATTTGTTAGCAAAGACCCTCGAAGTTTCCTTATACTTGCATTCTTTTAAATTTAGCAATGAAATATGTTTCAATACAATGAATGTTTTCCACATTTTGTTTAATTTTTTAATATAAATTCTAATTCAATTTCATGTTGGCTTGGCAAATTCAAGATAAGTTCTATAGAGAGAGAGTTTTGGTGTGATCTTGCTTATTCTTATTACATTGATAATTGTTTATATTTAGAATTTGTAGTGGACTAGTAAGTATAGTTTTCCTAGACTGTGGGAGAATGAGTCAAGTGTATTATTCAAAATAGTTTTATGGACATGGTTTCCAATTTGTAATAAGAAATTATTAAAAGAAAGAACATAAAAAATAACTAGTAATTGATGATGGATAACTCATGTAGTTTATACATGGATAATTGTGTGAGGCAGCCCATTTAACTAGAAGAAAGGCGGGTGGGGCATAAGCAACCAGTGATTACAACTATGCATGGAGAACAAGTAACAAATAACTTGTTCATGGCACTTAACTTGTATCCTATCCATGTTCACAGACCACAAGTTAAATTTCTCTTCTAGATATGATTTTCTCAACTCTCCACTTCTTGATAAAGTGCAAGAAACAATGATAATTACTCATACATTTAGGATCATTAACTTAAAGTTCCATGTAGACCTCTATGATAATTGGTGGTAGAAATTTGCAAGCATTGTAATTCCAAGTTTGAATAGTTACACTAACAAGGCAATACAATTAAATCTGATTTTCTAAATTAATTCATGTTAAAGTTTAGAAACACCCCCAATATTATGAGGAGGCATTTCCAAGTGTTATAGGTATTTTCCCCTCTAACTGGTTGCATGACAAATCTAATTCTTCAAATTCGACCATGTTGCCAAATTGTTGAGGAATCTGCCCAGTAAGATTATTATGTGATAGATTCAAAGTCCTCAAACCCTTCAGAAATCTCGTAGGGGATGTCACCGGTGACTGATATTGAAAAAAAAATGTCAAACGAATTGATGATATTAATTGGAGGCAAAGGGCGTGAACTTGCAATTCTGATTGTGACAAGCTACCAATTCAATCACATACTGCGGTGTAATGACGTACAAATTCTTTTTATAATTTCTAAATGATAAAAAGAGTGAACCCGATGGATTTATAAGTGACTCTTATTGACCATGGGCATTGGGATCCAACATCTGGTGTATTCTTTTTGTTTTCTTAATCGACAAGAACTTTTTCTAGTTTGTTTGGCATGTGTACTTTTATTGTCTTTACTTATATACTGTTTCTACACCTTAGTAGGTAGGATGTTTACACCTTAGTTAGGATGTTTACACCTTAGTAGGTAGGATGTTTACACCTTAGTTAAACAATTAGTAGGTAGGATGTCTACACCTTAGTAGGTAGGATGTTTACACCTTAGTTAGGATGCTTACACCTTAGTTAAACAATTAGTAGGTAGGATGTTTACACCTTAGTAGGTAGGATGTCTACACCTTAGTAGGTAGGATGTTTAAGTTTTTTTTTTATCGGTCATTTTAAAACTTGAAAATATATTTTATAAAAAATAATTAAATGTTATAAAAAAATAATATATTTGATTAATTTAATTTTGAAATATTTTTTAGATTTACTTATTTAAGATTACAAATTAATATTATAAATATTAAGTTTATATATTTTCAACATTTTTACTCTAAAAAAAGTTTATAGTTAAAGAGATTTGATCTTTTTGATATTTAATAAACCTTTTTTTAAGATAAATCTATGCTAATTTAAACTATTTATGATAATATGCTTTTATCACAATATTACAAAATATAAGTTTTGATAGTCTAATAACACATATGCTTCAAATCCAGCCTTAGAAATGTTTATACCCATCTTTGATTAAAAAAAACAAGAAATAACAAGAATATCAAGTATATATTAAAAATTAAAAACCCTCGTAATAATTATAAACGAAAAAGATAGTTCAAATCATTTGAATCTCAAGTAGAATGTTCGATAGCATGTTGGTATACTTGTCGGTTGTACTTGAAGATTCAAAATCAACTTTAACCATTTTAGAGAAATAAATATGAAATATTTTCGGTTGTTTTTTTTGAAATAACTTTAACCATCTATTGTCGGTTGTTCTTTA
Source organism: Pseudotsuga menziesii (assembly GCA_001517045.1). NCBI lineage: Eukaryota > Viridiplantae > Streptophyta > Pinopsida > Pinales > Pinaceae > Pseudotsuga > Pseudotsuga menziesii. Next base: position 42,049 of record LPNX010607008.1, on the reverse strand, counting down.
TGACTACAATTTTTTTTAAATTTGTTGTTAAAAATATTTTCTTTTTTATGTTCAAATATTTTTTATGGTTTTGTATAAAATATGTTAAAATGAAGATAGAGGTAAACAAATTATGGCATAAATGTAATTAACGTATAAGTTTATTTTGAATTTATTAAAATTATTTAAAATATATAATCAATTTTTTTCTTAAACATGTTTTTACAAACTTATTTGGAACTTTGTTTATACAATTTTTATAAACTCAATTGAAACAACATCTAATTTATTTTTCCATTTCTTCAAATTCTATGTATTTTACAATTTAACGTTCTCTTTTATTGTGTCTAAGAAGCCCATGCTACAACCTAGTAGGGGATGTGTAGATCCTTCAGTACTAATCTTAGAGTTAACACTTGTCCTTTATAAAAAAATAATAAAATGTTATAAACAATAACATGTAGGCTCAATTTAGATTTAAAATATTTTTTAGAACCACTTATATAAGATTACAAATTAAAACTATAAACATTTGGTTCACATTTCCTCAACATTTCCACTCTAAACATGAGGTTTGGAATTAGAAAGATTTGATCTCTTTTCAGCTTTGGTAGATTCTTTTTAAAATAAATCTATGCAAATAAAAATACAATGTACCTCTTCCTCTTAAATAATTTTGTCAATTTTATTTTTCACATAATAAAATTACTTATTTAAAATGATAAAAAAATAAAAAAATCAACTAAAATAAAATTAGGTAGGAAATATAATGTAAAGAACTCATAATCGTCACAAAATTACCTCCTTATTGAAGCGATTTGGATAGAAAGCTATACATTCAATTTAAATTGATAAAGAAAAAGCGCAAGTTAAATTGATAAAGAAAAAGGGCAAGAGTTAATGAAAGGAGAATGCAAAGTGCTAAAGAGGATTGGTGGTTAGATTTCAAAGCTTCGAGCAAATTAAAGAAGGCAAAATTGTTGTTGTTTATATTAAGTGATCAAAGTGTTAAACTCTATACCCTAAAGTTCATATCATTGCTCACATTTGAGGACTAAACTCTATGCCCTAAAGTTCATATCAAAGCATCGTCGAATTCATATCATTGCTCACATTTGAGGACTAAATTGTTGTTAACGTTAAGAGACCAAATTCTTATACTCGATCCTCACATTGGATGCAAAGTTATTATAATTTTGGTGTATTCTCAATTTTTAAAGCCAAATAAATTTGGTTGATAATTATATTTGTTTATAAAATAATCTTAGGATGGTTATTGTATAAATTTAAAGCTTAATATAATATACTATAATAAAAAATAATATATAATTTTTTTTCCAACAGTCCATAAAAAGATAAAGAGCCTATTAGTTTAGTAACTTCTAAAAGGGGTGTTTTTAATTAATTATGTATAGGTTATATGTGTCATACTTGTGTATAGGCCTATATGTTACTTATATGGTTTCATTTATATGACTGGTGTGTATAGAGAGAGAGAGTTTTGTATCTATGATTATGTGTATCACATTGACACTGGTTATGCACATGTTATATAAATGCTTTTCTTTTTGCATCCAAATAATGGTATAGATTATGGTATATAATTGTGACATATGAATGATCATTACTACGCGAAATAGATAGTTGATTATGATCTTGTTGCTGAAACATGACTAATATTATTATGTATGCTTAATTGTGTAATGAACAGGATTTGGAAGGGAAAATCACTTACTTGTCAACATTGATGCTAAAATAAGAAATGAACTATTCAATTAATTTCATTATGAGTTTTATTGATGTTGTTAATCAATGAGATTGTGATTGTAATGTGTGGGGGCCTTGGGACAAGACCTTGCCAACGGAACAACAGATGGGTAGGAGCTCACAACTAGTACCTTAAGGGAAACATGGATTTTTGAGGTAGAATAGATGAGAAACCATGAAGGTTAGGGAGTGCAATCCTGAATCCAAGGAAGATTAAGGCATGGAGTCTTGGATCTATGATATAGATTGTAGCAAACCCAAATTATGATTTTTTCTTCTTCTCCTATTTGTATACTTGATTATTACAGTGATAAGAGCACCAATTTACATTTTATTTTAGTTGCAAGAAATGTCATTTCCTTATTGATCCCACTAGATTCTCAAGGTATCTTTTTATAGCTCCCTAATTATCTTTACAAGTTCCTTCCTAAACTTGACAGGGGGTTGTTAAATATTATTATTCTTATGGATTTTACCAATAGGAAATAAACTTGGTCCCTAGTCCACGAGACCATTACATGGGGTCGCAACTTGTATGTATTTCCTCTGCGGGGTGTTCATTACAACATACAATTGTTAATACTATTAAGTTGAACAATATCCATCCCACAATGTAGCATCTAATGCTACTGTGGGATGAATTTGGATTGTTGGGTTAGGTCCAATGATATGCATCCTGACTGCAATAGCATTAAATGTTGTGCTACAGGGTGGATATTGTTCGTTGATGTTTTGGTACTTACTTTGTCATTCATTCACTCGGTCGAGTCCCCCCTTATGCTCTTGTTTAAATTGGTTAGGGTTCCTACGAACTAGGGTCTCTAGTGGGGGGATTCACGCTTCAACTTGACCACCAAAGAACTTTAACCTAGTAATTGGTGTAACTACGCTACAATGAGGAAGGGTTTTCTATCCCATATTGGTTGGTGACCATTATTTCTTGATTCCTTGAGATGCCAAACTTCACCTCTTTATTTCTCAATCTAATAATTGTAGCCAACATTTTTGCACATCACTCAATAAAGGTATGAAACTGAAGGTTTTCTTCGTTTCTTCTCTATATGTACATTTGTTTAGCTAGGTCATCGCATCAACTTATTGGATTTTGCAACTGATTAATCTTTGCTTGTTCATTTTATAAGTTTGAAAAGGGCGTACTTGGCTAGTAATAAATCATGGAGTTTTTCAATTCATGAAACTTATATTGCCACATGGAAATACCCTCCATGGTAATATCCCATCACTTTTCTACATTGCATAAGAATTTATTACATTTCCTTTTGTAGCAATTTATTTAGCTTATCCCTTCCTCTTTGAGCTGAAGAATGGAGGTTAACCCATCCTTTTAATTACCCTATGTGCATGTATTTAGAGAATGTTTCCGCCTTAAAAGACTCACAATTTGGATAACCTAGGTATGCTCATTCATAGTATGACTACTTCAACTGTAGGACGAAAATCATATAGGAGTTATTGATTGTTATTTGGAATGCAATGGTTTAGCCAGTTTTGTAACAAAAGAAACCCTTGTAGCCCTACTAGATATTTTGCACATCAATATGTATTACCTCACACATTTTGACTCAGGACTTATATCCATATGTATGTTTATATATACTTATCCTCAAATTTTAAATGAGTATGTTGAGAATGTTGCATAAAAATGTTTTGGGTACTCATTTTAATTCCATCTCTAATAGGTTCTGTCTCACCATATTTTTTGGCTTCTTCTCAGGAATCTAACCCTTGCTAACATATAATAACCATACAACTTCCTACTTTGCTTGTATTCAAGTTGTTCTATATTTATATGGTGTCACGCTTTTTGTGTACTAAAACAGAGATTGGGGTTATGAAAGTTCATATCCCATATTTGTAGTAGTTATTGCATGCAAGTAGGTTGGATATATTTATGCCCCTAATTTGTATGGTTTCCCGATTGTTAAATTTGTTTTATCGATATTATTATTGTGCAATTTTTATATTTAGAGCCACCTTAAATTTTAACTAATAATTTATTCCTCGTTGCCTATTTCTGTATGATAACACCTAAGACACCAGTTAGCATGTCCAATCTATTCCAGCCCTGAATAATAAATGGTAATTAGATTATGCACTCCAACTACTATTATTTGCATATATTTTCAAAATTATTCAAGAAACAAAAGTTAGCTATCTACATAATTTGTAGCGATTGTACCAAAGCCCTTGCATAGACCTTAAACTAAAAAGTAATGATAACATAATTGCATTTCATCTGCTAGGCTTAATGTCATTCTACTTCTCATCCACCAGGTTTGTATTTGTCTTTCATCTAGAAGTTATGATATACTCTACTCACTTTGCACGTTCTTTGTGATATGTTTGGGATTGTTATCAAACTCATTACACTGTAATGTTGCAAATTTGTCTTTATATTCATACAAGCATAACATCTAATCCCACGTGTAAAGGCATTAATTTCAAAAAAATTAATGATAACAACCAATAAATAACATTAACATCAAAGGTAAAGTGTTAACACCAAAGTAAATTTAGCATTGTTGACTAATTAAAGTTGATTTGCTATCGAACATTCTACTTTACAATTAGATTCTAAATAACATCAACATCAAGGTATAGGTGTTAACATCAAGGAAAAATTAGTTTTGTTGACTAATTAAAGTTGATTGTGAGTCCTCAAGAAGGATAACAACATGCTATCGAGCATTGCTCTTTAAGTTTACAATTAGATTCAAAAGAAATATGTTATATTTCTATGACCTATTTGGATATTTAAAAGGTTTATTTTATCAAAATAATTTAGTAAAAAATAATTTTTAATTTATCTAATCATATATTTCAAATTTTGAAGCTCGAATACATATGATAAGACTTTAGAAATATCATGTAATTGAAAATTTTATTTTTCTCAATTAATAGTAAAAGTTATTTTGTCAACTAAATTTAAAAATAGTAAAAATAAGATATATATATTTAATTGGAAATATGTCAACATCTGTTATTCCGTAACATATGTCAATTCTTACTCTGTTATATATATATGTCAATTCTTACTCCATTATATATATATGTCAATTCTTACGGCATGAATTAGTAACATATGTCAATTCTCACTCCATTATATATATATATATATATATATATTAAATTACTTAGGATGTAAATAAAATCTTAGATATAACTGTTTATAAGGAATTTAATGGATGTCATCCGTGATGAATCATGGAAAATTTTAATATTTATTTAAAATTTTAATAATTCTTAATAAAATTTATCAGTCATTTTAACGGTTAAACACATTTTAATTATTAAAAAATTAATTTTGAAATTCATTTCAAATTTTAATAATCATTAATAAAATTATTAATGATTTTAAAGGGATAAAAGCATATTTTAATTATTAAAATATTAATAGAAAAATTTAAAATATATTAATAAAAAAATATTATTTAAATATACATACATATATATTATATTATAAAATAAATTTTAAAATTTTATTAATAATTATTAATTTTGGTTAGTTTACTCTCTTAAGGTGTGAGTTTCTTTTATAAGTCTACCCGAGTTTAATACCTTCAGAGGTGACTTAGTTGGGAGGAGATACAAAAAAATCCATGCATGTTAAGGGTTGATATGGCCCAAGCCTATGAGATCTAGTGTAACCCAGGCCTAATATGATCCTCGAGTAGTTTTGATGACTTAGATGCCCCTGGGTTGCGATTTCTTAGCCAATAGTTGAAATACAATAACCTCAAATGATAGACATTTCTAACCAACAAACAAAAAATATTATTATTCATTATTAATAAAATAATTTCACATAATAATTTAATTACAAAATCACACAACCATTAATAATTAATTAAATTCTATCATTCATTAAAACAAGATCCACGAGGTGGAAATGTCCCTGACTACAATAATTATTTTTGGAATATAGTGTATTTGCAATTGCATAATTTACCTATGGTTGTTGTTGATAATCTTCTGAAACTCTTCAGCATGAGAACAGAGAATCGACGAGGACACAACTGGAGTCCAACACCTCGTAGCAGGAGTTTGAACAAATCAACCAAAAACTTATCCGCAGGATGGAGTTTCAACGCGGGGACATTACAACCGAAACGCTTAAGAGGGGGCATGTTGTGGCCTGAACAAAATCCTGACTTATGGCAGCATGATTTTGTCGTATGTTGCCATTGTTTATGTTTTTTAGCCAAGGATCAAAAGGATGGAGCCGAGTATCTTATTGGGATCTAAAGTAATTGGCGGGGAGTATTGAGGCGAGCTCCCAGCAGTTGGCTTGTACGAAGAAGTGCCTTCCTTCAGCTATGTTTTTCGTAACACCCTAACTGTCCTAGCGGCAATGGCTCAGCTCTCTCAAGGCGTCCACGTGTCAGAGAAACGTTGACTTGGCACAAAGAGATACCCCGGCTTTGAGAACCTTGTATTTCTTAGTGCTTCTATAGTCATTGAACTGAATGATGGTGAGGGAGTATACAGCTGTGGTGTGTGAAGAAATGGAGTCCTTAGCCATCAATGAGGCTCCTATGCCTGGGTTTTCAAGATGGTAGAATTATTAAATTGAGCACATAGATCTGTAGACAAACACACAACTCACATGATAGATCACACAATTTACTTAGTTATTGAAGAATGAAACAGTGCAAAAATGGCTTGCAGTTGTGAATGCTTTTCATTAATCAAAGAGTAACTAGATAGATAATTACAATGAAGTACAATAGCTTTAATAGCCACAAGCAATTCGAATCCACATGAGGAAGTTCAAATTGATTAGACTCTACTTGACTGTAGGTAACCAAGACTTGTCTAAATCACTATCGGAGGACCCAGTAGTTAACTGTCCTTGTCTAAACCATAACCGGAGTTCATCGGAGCTCTAAAACACAACTCAAGTGTTAATTTAGTGTTGACTAATGGTTAACTGACTGTGGTAGGTGAGAAATGCGCCCCACATGTGTGCAGTCAAGTAACCCTAGCGCTAACTGAATGTGGAGGACTTGAACTGAATGTAACTGACTCCTAACTTAGCTTGACTAGTCATTAACTGAAGTGAACTGACCTTGGTTGGTTTCGGCACTCCCAGTGGCTTCCTAAATTGTAGGGATTGATCTAGGAGGCTCCTAAACTTATGCAATCAAGTGCAATAAGTGGCAGTGAGCCTCAATTAGTGTTTCCCACACTTTAGTAACTGAAACATGTGCCCCAATTAGGTCAAGTTTACGCAATGGTGCTAATGACTATAAATAGACTGGATGGACTCCTAATTTAGACATGACTCCCGATTTAGACATATGACCAAATTTGGACAAGGGAGGATTAATAATCCTAACAAGAATCAGATCTGCACATGAACAAGGATTAAATTAAGGTGGCTCTTTGGTATCGTAAGCATTTAAAACAATTATTTTCATGGACTACAATGCAGACTTTTATTTGTTTATTCCATTGTCGATCGTGGCTTTGACAAAGTAAGTTTTCCTTATTAGTGAAATTTGATGGAACGAACAAAGCTGGAGGTGAATCAAGAATCAACACACTTACCATACCTAGAGTGTAGTAGGATACGATGTTTTGTTCTTGGGAACATCATTTCATAAAATTGTGTGCACCGCTTGACTAGTTGCACACTTTCACAGCGAAAGAGAAAGTTGAAGCTGTCGATAAAATCAGCAGATGGAGACCTAGAGTATTGAATCTCTTTCATCTGCATAAAGAATCACAAAATATGTAAATATCAAATTATTCAACAGTTAAGATTCAAATCGAAAGCCGTAAATCTAAAAAAATATCTCTGAAATCCGTAGACACACATTTTTCTATAAACTATGAAGATTTGAAATGCTATATTAAAATATGTGGGAATTATTTTTTTAAACTTGCCAAAAAAATGCTAAAGATAACCAATTGTACACTGGATTTAAAATGGCCCTAGAAAATCCAAAAAATAGAACCTCAAAACAATAAAGATCCAACTTCAACGGCCAAACCCTAAGCAGTTATGCTAAACTATTTTAGCTAGTTCCTTAAAGATATATGCAATTTATCGAACATGATGGATTATTCATTCTCCGAACCCACACAACTAATATTTTCCTACACTTTTAACTACATTTCAATAGGTTTTCATGAATCCCCTTCACTTTACAATTCAGGCACCCAGTACCAACGTGGAGGTTATTAGGCAACAGAGTCAAGTTTACTAATGCAAAATGTGAGTTCGAAATCCCAATGGATGAATATGCCTCAGACCTCGTCCCAACACAATTTTTATTCATCACAAAGTGTGGAGCGCTTCTTAGATCGACCAGAACCAACCTCAAAAGATCAACTCACTGGTTGGTTCATGAACTTTGAACTTTTAATGCTTCCATCTGCCTGATTAGAAAGAATCACCTTCAAGGCATGAAATCAGTTATTTGGCTATTTTTTTTACTGGGCTTGGCTAATATGGTTGGGGTTTCCCCAACAGAATGCTCAGAAACTAATTGTGAAAGACAAGGAAGCTACATAAACTCAATATCTCAATATAGAGATTGACAACATGCATGACAACTGTAGGGGGAGTGCATGGGATAATATCTGGCACCTTGTCATAGACCTTAAATTTGAAGTCGTAAGGGATAGGTTTTCAAAATCGAAATGAAAACCACCATGGTACAATAATACTAGAACCTCTCTTTGGATGTCAAAACAACCCTCGTGAAATGTTACAAAGAACTCATAGCAAAAAACATGATAAAAATAATGCTATGATAATGCAATTAATGAAGAGGAGAGGATTTTGCACATCCTTTCCTCTCAATATTATTATTATTTGGACAGACAGATCATGAGACGAGCCCAGAAGGCCATGTTGCAAAAGAAATCAGAGGATGCACTAAAGCCTTGCTGACGAGAGCCTGCATCTGGTACCTCTTGTGACTATTAGACTCTCTACTGCTCTTAAAGGACTATTGTGTGGCCTTCATGCAGGTGCCACCAAAATTCAACACAAGTTTCTGAGTCCAAGTGTCAAGATCACTGCAAGATATTTCATTAATACCACTGCAGACAATTCACTGCACCTGCTAGACACAACTACCCACCATTATTAATGCTAATGTCATCCTATCATCGGGTCTTAAGACATAAAAACCTAAGCAAACGTCAATGATATTTACCCAATAGAATCATAGTAAAATACAAATTAAAAAAATTCAAGTAAATAAATAATATTTATACTACAGTTTAACATTAGGAAAATACAAATATCAAAAATCAAAATTAGAATTAATTCACCTTGGGATTTATATATATCCACTTATTAAAAACATAATAAGAAAAATGTAGTAAGAAAGAGGCATCATTCATAATATCATTGTAGTTTATATCATCGATTTCATAATAATCTAAACAAGAAAAAAATAATCTTTGATTTACAATTAACCACATTATTAGTTGCTTAGTGTAGCCTATAGAAAACCCTGTTAATGTAAATAGAATATTAAATTAAACATGGAGGGTGGGATAAGCGATGACTATGTCAACCTATGATAAAGTTTTGGTTGATCCGTAATATCATGTCCCAAATTTTTCATTGGGTCACAATGGCCTAATCACATTTTCCATATTCATGAGAGTTTGTCAAATTGATGTTAAGGGTCAAATAATTGCCAAGGAGGAAAATTACTAGTTTCCTAGGTTAGGGGTGGAAGCTTTGGGATTTGGACAAATGGGGATAGTGAATGATGTTTTAACATTAGAATGGAATAAATATATAATAAAGGAGCTAAATAAATAAATACAAGAGAAAATTGAAGTGGTAATGTAGCATGGATACACATGGAGACTATGGGGCCCACACAAGCTAGAATTTATGTGCCACATGGCATCTTCCTCTTGCTATTTCGAATCCATGGGAAGACTAAATGTTCCTGGATGAGTTATAAGGATAATACAATGTACATATACATCATAGGTCAAATTTTTAAGGAAATGTAGCTTACATGGGAGATGAAGAGTCATTTTGGAGCTAGTGAGACACTTGGACTAGATTCCCTAGCTCTATGACAACAATGATGAAGATGCTATGACACCTATGACGCAAATTAGATCTGAAGGCTAACATATAACATATATGACATTTCATGTATAAATAGGGCATCCAAGAGGTTTCTCATGTGATTTGGGGAAGCTCAATGGGCTCCTACTCAAACTGGGGAAAGATGGAAGGCTAGGAAAGGGAGGACACACGGAAAATCATGAGCACACACCCGAATTCGAATTGGATCGAGTTTACGGATGGATTGGTAACATTATAAGGCTAAGGATTTTTATTAAATACATGAATAAACCAATATATCAACTTCTATCATTTGAGAAATTGTCATTTGTGAAATGTGATAGCTAGTGGATGACTAGTTTTCTTTCCTTAGCCAATTTCGAGGGTGAAAGATTCCCATCCAAGTTGGTGTTTGGAGAGGCCACTAAGGTATTTAATGTAGCTTTAATGGATTTTTAATTGCATGTGTAAGCTATATGGCAGCTCTTGGGTTCTTCTATTGCAACACTTCATCTCAACCATTTCTAGTTTTCATTGCATATTCATGCTCATGGAGGGATTGCGCCTTGGGTGAGATATTGTACTTTGTGGGAGAGATTACCCTATTATATTTATGATTATAATATTTTCAATATGCTTTGATCTTCTTTCTCAGAAATTTCAAGTCGAAATACCCAAGAGTTGTATGTCAAATTGACTTTTAATGAGCAAACAATGACCATTTCCACTCTATTTTTATATATGCCATGGTAATGCTGATTATTTCGAATGGAGGAATGTATATTTGATAAATGTATGATAAATGGACTATAATTAATGTTTATTACAAGTTTCATGTTTAGTACTTAATCATTGGAATCCATTTTATTCATTTTAATTGCATTAGGAGAAGATTTGGTGCCTTTTCCCCAAGGGTCGAAATAGTGATTTGGGAGATGTTTTGGAGAGAGTCATAAAAGAATATATAAAATGAACCATGTGCATATTATACCTTAAAAATTTCCATTACACAACCCCTACCTCTTTTTATAAATTCGAGTGGGGTTGGGATCATTTGAGAATCCATTTCTAGCATTTACCCGGGGGGGAATCAGAACCCCAATTTGCTAGTAAAGACTCCTACTTTGTTAAAAATAGTTTGCAGAAGTGATTGGAGGATTATAATCATCTATTCACATAATATTCAAGTATTAATATCATTCATACACACTCTGAGAATATTTGGGATCATTTGGGCCAATTTGGAGACCTAGGCACCAAAACTACTCAAAGGTCGAAATAGGGAAAAAAAGTGAAAAAAATGGTCATTTAATAAAATTTCAAAAAGGGACATTATAGTGGTACCAGAGCATTATATTCGCACCTGATGTCATCTTATATTTATTAGGACAAGAATTTAGGGTTAGATATTGAAACCAAAAAGTGCTTTTGTTGAAGTGGAAACTATGACTAGGGATGAAAAGGTAACCTCATATGATGGCAAGGAGCATATAAAAATTATGGAACCTATCTTTGAAGACATGACCAAGAATATTATGAAAGGATTCAAATTTTTGGCTATCCAAGGTTGGATAAAATATGTTGATGTTAAGAAAACCAAGGGGAAAAATGCATCAACTTTCTTGAAGGAGCAAAAGGAGGAGACCCATGAACCACCTAGTTCTGAAATAGGTGAATTAGAAGAAGTAGTACATGAAGAGGATATAAATTCACTCCAAAGTGACTCTAAAAAACATGGATAGAAATCACATGAGTATGAAGAAGTTTCTATTGAAATACTGAATATCATTTTGAGACACATTCTACCTTGGAAATGAAACAAAGAGCATCTACTGATGGATGCTTGAACTATGAAGGAGTACCTACTAATGGGTGCTCACAACTCTATGTTGGTGACATAGATATCATATTTCAAAATGTTGCTGCAAGCCAAATTTCTAGTAAACATGAAAATGAATACCTTGTAGCACTTGAAGAAGAAACAAGCTCAACTTCCCCATCATCGCTTGATATTCATGAAGTTGGTCCAAGCAGGAAGGAAGAAGATGAGGAGGTTCATTTGCAAGAGCCTCATTTTCTTGAAGGGTCCTTAAATATGAATGAAAAGAAGATCCAAGAGTCCCTTAGCATACTCGATGACACTCAAGCATTAGTGTTAAATTCTTGTTGGAGAGCTACTTCATTGGAGGAAACATCCTTCCTTGAAGACATGGAGGAGATTCAAAGAGCAATGTGCCACATCAAAGGTAATTTAATGCCTTTTCTTTTTTATAGAAACCATTTGTTTGAGCTTAATGAATTGTTACATGATGCATACTTGAAGAATAATGAGGATAATCATAAGCTCACAATTCAAAATGAAGAACTTCTTAAAAAGTTGCAAGATACTTGTTTTTCCTCCTATGTTTGAGATTGTCAAATGGTAGATTGTTTGGAGGATTCTCATGACATGGTGGATCATGAGAAATGTGGAAATTTGAATGTGCTTGATGTATTTAAAGATTATCTTGATGAGATCCAAACACTTGATGTGGTGGAAGAGGAACTTGAATTGTCTCTTGATGAAGGTTATGCAATTTTTAAAGAAGAGCATGATTCCTCTATATTGGAACCCATCTATGACAAAGGTTTCACACTTTTGAAGGAGCTGCATGATACTACCCATATGGATTGTCACATACCCATACCCCATTATCACGCAGAATTAAAATTTCATCGAGAACCTTTACTGCTCATCGAAACATAGGGCATGGTCGCAAACCCCTTCTCGACATTTCCAACATTGTCACACTCCCTCCCGTCTTCCATTGATCAGTTCGACGAACTGCAAGGAAATATCTTAGTGATATTTGCTTAAGTGAAATGACATATAAAAGCTCAACTTCGACTCATAAATGGTGCATATAATGGTTTAGAAGAGAGAAATGTGAATATATACCATTTAAATCATTCCAATATATCACTAAAAACATATAATATTGATCCAAGTTGCAATACACATCAGATATACAACTCCATTGAAGTGGGAAATCATCACATGGAAACTAGTCACACTAAAGCTTGGAAATATGGACATTTGCATATGTATTTCTTCTAATTTCGACTTAAAGAGAATATGAGATACATATTATAGAGCCTTGAATCATTCACCCATGATTGGGAATCAACTGAACTTAATGGGGCACAACCATCATTCACGCAAGTGTGCTTTCATGGAAATACATGGAAATATGGAAGTGGGAATTGAGAGAATGGGAGGAGAGATGAATCCTGATAGTAGCAGCCTCCTATCTGCAGCAAAAACACTTCATGAAGCTCCAAATGAGAGTTCATGGTGGCCTCTCCCATAGACAACTTGAATGAGAATATCACTCTCTCAAAATTGGCTCACTAGCAAGGTAAGTGTGCACTCATGATGCAATGGACAAGCTAATGCTCTCCAAAATGATAAAGGAAAATTCACTCCCATAGGATTCCTCCAACTCATCCTTGATGTTTAGTAACCTCCATGTCACTTGGACTTCTCCTCAACCCTTCATCTTTCTCCAAATTTTAATGGCTTCCACTTAGTCCCAAATGCACCCTCTTGTAGGCTATTTTTAGCCCTTACATGTCATATTTCCATAGGTCTGCAATCAGGTCTGACTTGCCATAGAGTCATCCATCATTGTTGTCATAAAACGTAGGGAATATAGCTCCATATGGCACCTAGTTTCTTCCTAGCATCTTCCTCTTCTATGGGGAGTTACTCATACTCACACATTCAAATCCTTTGGCTCCTGATATGCCATTTGACAACTATTCATCATCCAATAGCATTCCATCACTCATAATTTGGAATTTGGGGTTAATTCATGACATGTGTAAGGAAGAATCTAGCCACCCAAGGCCTAGATTTACATAAACTTGACTAGAACCTTGATATGTAGATGATAAGAAGTTATTGATGTGTTAGTTGTTATGGAAGAGTAGTATTACTGCAAAACTCATCTTCTAGTTTAGAATGTTGTAGAGATTCTTGTGCATATTTCTTAATGACTCATATATTTAAAAAGAAACCTTTATTCAAACTTTTTGTGAACAATTGCATTTCTAGAAGGGGAGTTTGTTTTTAATGGCTTTCTGAACCATCATGATCGAATAAGATCCATTTGTTATCTAAAAAGTTAGATAAAGCTATAAAAATATATTAGTTAATGGATTATTCAAGTCTATTCACTTATGCCATTTTTTTTTTATGAAATTTGGGTTTTACCTTGTTATCCTCTCCAACGTTGGGGATAATTAACTATGTTGATAATTTGGTGTATATTGGGTTCTAGGGGTCATTTCATCACAACAAGGCACTTTGAGGGAAATTGCAACAAAAAACATACTAGTATCTTCGTCACATAGGCAATTATAATAACCAAAACAAGTATATACCAATATGTGCTTCTATGGATTCTTGTTAAATTAACCAACAAGAATGATACAAAGTCTTCAATCTTTTCAATAAGCATCCCAATGAATGCATTATTTCTTGGATTTCCAATTGAAACACAAAATATCTATGCCCAATCCAAGCTTAAGGATACCATAAAGGACCGAGGAAAGATCTTTGGTTGCCACTACCTTGCTAGTTTTACTATGGCATTCTTACCTTATGGTCTGTGTATATTCTCTAAGAATGAGATTTTTTGTCACAGATGGTCCATTATTTTGATGATTTGATTCTTTTCCAAGGAAAACCTCTTGGGATTGCCTCATATTCCCTATAATATCCAAATGGAGGGTGGCTAAGCAACCCACTGCAATAGGGAGTAGTAACCTCTAGGGAGCCAATGGAAGTTGGACATATGACCTATGGCCTACATCTTAGCAGCATAATTTTGGCAGATGGTTCAACCAATTGAGCTAACCCTTGTCTGTTGTTTCCTTCGGTGGGGTGTTTATAGCTTTGGAGAAACATAGTCAATGTACAAAGAATCCAGGTAGTTCTATTGGAATCAATTACTAAGATAGTGGATCTGTATAAGAGTTGTGTACATGATTCATGCTCTTAGCCACATCCTTGTCAAACCTCTTCAATATGTTTACAATTTCCATGCAACTATAGTTCACCCCTAGAGCAAGTCAAAGCTAATGTTATCCCTTGTGTTGTAGCCTTTTAACTTTTTAACCATAAATTGAGATAATATGTTGGCTATGTTGCAAACATAATGGATGGGTGTTAGGCATTGAGATAATGAATGTTGCATAAGAATTTGTGTACATAACTCATGCTTGTAGCTCCATCATTGTCCAACCTTTCCAAAATATCTACATAGATCCATATAATACTGAAAATGCCATATAAAAATTAAATAAATTTAACCCATCTTAAAAAAAGTGATTATCTTCTTTTTTATCACATAATATTTAAACTCTTAAATTATTTTTAAAATATATCAATTTATATACAAAATAAACCAATTATATATATATTACAATGTGAAATGAATAATATATATATATTATAATATAAGATGAATAAATAAAGTAAATTTTCAATCCTTATCAACATTTTCCAACATTTTCATTCAACCTCTTTCCATGCATAGTCCTTTAATATAACAAGATTCAATGGTCCTTTAATATAAGGAAATAAAATATTGTTCCAAAATATGTATTAAAAACTTCTTCCAAATTCACCCTCCACACCATTCCCATTTACCATATAACTAACCATTCCTCTATTTGTGATCTAACCATATGTTACCAATAAAGAGCATGCCTACGTGGAACACCCTTTGAGAGTAGGCCCGCTTCTAATTATGGCGAGGGATAATGACAAAACGATCAGGTGGCACCTCATAGTAATTTCAGTACTATATGGCTGAGAAGAGGTGCCTTGTCAATACTCTATTTTTTATTATAATATACCTTATCTTGACAATCTTGTGCATGTACTCCCCCAATTATATGCGGAATTAGATTCTGGATACGATTCACCAAGAAGAGAGCACAAACACTTTTTTACCCACTTCCCAAACACTGTTTTACGGAGAGTAATAAGCACTCCGTAGGGCAGCAATTAATGCTACGGCTGTGGGACACAGCAACCGTTAAATCAACAGTGAGATCAAATTCAACAGTGAAATCAAATCCGACAGTTACTACGCCCCACAACAACAACATTAATTATTACGCTGTAAGATGCTTATTGCTCTCCCCGTTTTACCCCAAGGGCCCGAAGTCACAAACATCTTTATACCCAGTTCCCAAACACCTTTTTACTCCCCAAAATCCTAATACTACGCCACCTTATACAATGCATAAAATCTCCAGAATCACTGCAAAAACCATGATAGTGTTTCTCTGAATAGAAATCTACCACGTTTTTATTAAGGTCCGGAGGTCTTGTCCGCATCGGGCAAGGGCTTGAAGCATCAAACTATTATGAATTATCTATCCAAACATTTAGAATATTCTTTAGAAAGAATCAAGATCTAGCAATTAAAACTTGCCACGTCTCTTCACTTATCTCCAAGAAAACCACCATCTACTTCTCTCCAATTTTCACTAGAAAACCACCACCAACACACCGACATCAATTTAATACTCGCCACGTCTCTTCACTTATCGCCAAGAAAACCACCATCTACTTCTCTCCAATTTTTGCCAGCAAACCACCACCAACACACCGACATCAATTTGACAAAATGATTAAACCAAAAGCAGGGTCGCTAAACTCCATGATTGTAGAACGTTAAGGATGGATGCCCTGAAACTTTTTCGTCAAATTCATCCCTAGAAAATATTTACGACACTGCTAGCAAATCCGCCGATTTATTATCTCTGGAACAGATCTGTCATTTATATAGTATTGATATTGTTTCTGTAATCGGACACAATCCAATTTGATCAAACAGATCTGTTGGACGCATTCATAAATAAAGGAATAATAAAGCATAAAGATTATACTTAGTATGTAAAACCCAAACAATTTTTATTGTAAAAGATAATAATTAAGGTTTAACAATTTTTCAATTTAGAATTATGATCTTAATATTTAGAAAAGAAGTTTGTCACTCTAATTCATCAATGTATTAGTCCAAATAATTGAAGACGTTGAATCCCCTTAGCCAAATTTCGAACTTAAACTTAAAATTCAGAGCATAAATGGAGGTTCAAAAATCTAAACCTGTACAAAACAATCAAATGATAAACTAGATGCGAGGCTTGAGTCAAACAAAAAATTGTTTGAGATTTCTTGAGTTTTAAGAAGTCCAGGGTGCAAAGAAAAACCATCAATTATCTTATATGACACTTATTACAAGTTAAATATACTATCACACTAAGCATACTAAATAGTATCACAATCACCACCGACACAAGACTGAGGCGAGGCACATGGGCCGGGCAACCTGCAGTAGTAGAAAATTTGGAGAAACAACGAAGAAGAATGGCGGAGTGGAGGAGGAAGTAAGGAAAAATAAAGGTATGCTTTTTTACTCTGCTTCTTTTTTCAGCAGAGTAATAAATGTTGCTGCAGTACTGTGGGTTTTTGGATCTCAAACAGGTTTAGATTCAATGACCCACAAAGCTCGGACCACAATATTTACACCGTAAGGCGTTTTTCTCCAAAGATCTTCGGAAAAACACTGTTCATTTCGTCGTCTATTCGACCAACCGTGCTCCTCTGCATGTCCTCTTCGCGATCCAGTTGTTCTCTGCATGTCCTCTTCGTGATCCACTGGTTTAAGTGTTTCTTTTACGTGTTTGGGCTGAGCATTGTTCATAAGCACCTCTCCCGACAAAGGTCAATACGAAACCCTAAGGCTCAACAATATACAGGGTGTCGAGGGTTTTGCCTAGAAGCTCATATTTATTTTTCCATTTCCATTTTCAGAGCTTGTTCCAACATGATAAGAGAAGTAGGAGGCATAAGTCCACGATTATTTCCATGAATATTTTCTCTGATATCTTCCATCTTTGGATTTTATCTCATTTATTCCATTTTTGAAGGGTTTCGGCAGTTGCAGAGCAGACATGCCGCCCCAAATAGTGAAGAATGTTGTGGGAACGACAACTCCCAAAAAAGTCGTGACGAAAACACCGAACAAGACTCCTAGAGCGCCAACAAGACCCCGCCGCCTATACTCGAGCCTAAGATTGTTGAAAATGTTGAGAAGCCAGAAGAAATACCTCCTGCTGAGGATGTGAAGGTTATCGAGGTTGTAATCAAGGAGGAGAAAAGTGTAGAAGCCAAAAAATTAAAAGGATGGTCTGCCAAAGATGCCGTGGCTGCTGAGAAGCCAGCCCCTGTGAATGAATCCTCGCATAAGAAGGGTAGGGTTTCAAGGTCTTTCAAAAAAATAGTTCAATGTGCTTGGTTGCGTTTTCATTTATGTGTTACAGCTTCGATCTGTGTTATTTATTGGTTTTTTTTTGCATTTTTGGTTGTGGTAAATCGCTATCGATGGGATTCATCACAGTGTGGAAGTTGGCTCTTCTGACACTTGCAGTGGTGCCATCAAAAGTTGTTGACAGAAGCCTACGTAACAGATGCCTTGTCTTCCTTTTTCATGTTGCACATTAGCAGTTTTTGTTTTAGCTAACTTCATTCTAGGTATTACTCATGTGATATCACAAGGGTTAATACTCAAATAAAGTTAGTGTTCACCTTTTTTTCTCGATTTTAACAGCTTTATTAGGATGTTAATAATAGTGGCTATTTTTATTTTCTGGCATTTCATCCTTGATTCCTTCCAAGTAACAAGTTTAATAGCACTGAAATGATATGATATGATATTGTTGTATTAGTCATAATGGATAAAGTTGAAGATTGCTTAGGTTGTTTCTGTTTAATATATGAGATTATTTCTTAGATATTCAACGGTGCTACCTTTTATATATTTGTTGATTCTACTTGTATCAGGCTTGTGTTTAATTTATGATATTTTTCATGTTATATGTATTAGTCTTTAGATTATTCTAAACATATTCGGTTGTGGACTTGCTACTTATCTGTGACATGCAAAATTGGCCTAGTTTAGAGGGTCTATGACATGAAACCTGCCCTTTCAAGTATCCTAACCCATTAGCCTCTTTCTAGCTTGCAGGAAAGCCTATGAAATTGACATAAAGGGACAAATTCCAGTAGAACTGGCTAATCTAACTTACCTTTGGGATCTGTAAGACTGCTTCTAATTATCCAGTTGAATTGAATACAATTCTTTCTAATGGCTTTGGTTCCCAAAATTATATGACTAGTAGTATTCTTTCACAAGCACATGGTATTATGTTCTTACAACTTGATATAGGGCTCCTCCTGCAAAAACAACAAAAATTGCATTATACAGGTTCAAATAAATGCCAAAAACAAAGCATAACTCGTAAGAGAAACAAATACCTTTAACTCTCAAGAAGCATTAACTGTAATTTTCAAATGAACGCAAACCCTGTAATGCACTTATTTCGTATGTGTCGCTATGTCAAAGAAAGAGAAAAGCATATAGATGAAAAGGGGATGGTGTGCTCATCATCCTCATGGCATCTTCACAAATGCAAAACTTTAAATCGTTGCCATCATTTTGAAACATGTTGAACTTAATACAAGTTTCAGGTGAGATTATGAAGTTTGGGGTAGTCATGGAATCGAGTGAAGAATGGTAGGGGACACCATGTATGAAGTTCTTGGTGGTTGTCTTCTTTAGCAGAGCTGTACCTCCAAGTAAATCATTTCAACAGAGGTCTGTGGGTATATTTAGCTGTTGGGCAGATATTTGAGGATTTAGATTTGGTACAGTGCTATTGGTCTTCCTCTGCATTCAATTTCGACTGGTGCTTTGAGGATACGCTCAACCTACCTCTTTCTTGAGTTGGAGAAGGTCTAGACAATGTTTCTTGTGTAGATTAGCTTTGGGTTTTGTTTCTTGTTTCACTCCACCTGCAGAATGGAGGCTGCATTTTTCTCCCTCTTGAATTAAAAAGTTCAAATTCCATTATGGGATCTGGTTGAATTGTCAATCACTGGTTATGATTGAGTATGCTGGGAAATGTTGGTTATTTTGAGTTTAAATTGGCCCGCCAATTAGGGAATACTTTGGGCTTGCCTCTTTTTCAAGCCTGGGAAGGTCTAATTCCCTCCTCTGTTTCTGACAGCTTGAAGGTTTGCATTTGAGTACATTGCACTATTTTCCTCTCGAACTAAGGTAACTTAGCATTTCCTTTGTGGGTGGTTGGAATCCAGTCTTAAGTGATTGTTCTAGGTCATACTTGTTTGATTAATCTGTGGACATTCTGGTTGGGCACTTCTGGAGGCTTTGGGCTATGGGCTGCCTTGGGAACCATTGGAATTACCTGAAGGAGATACATGAAATACATTGTATTGGGCAGGCATGAAGACTTTATCAATGGCAATGGGACATCCATATTCTCAATAACAACCAAAGTCTATGGTAATAAAATCAATGCAAATCTCAAAATGCAATGATAATGGAAACCCTTTTGAAGAAAAAAAGGCAAATTCAAGGCTTAGAAGTAGAATGTTCAATGCTGATGGTGTTCTTGCATAGAAGAATGAAACTAGGGTTTGTGGGCTCCCATGAAAAATTGAAGCAAAAACGTAATAGGAAACAAAAATGCAAAGGGTTGTGCAAAGTTAAAAACAGCTGGAAGTTTTATAAGTGTTGTGTACATAGGATGCTTAAGTATACAAAAATGTAAATAAACAATATACAAAAAATAGCAGGGCGTATGTGTTATAGATACATGACTACACTAATATGCACAAAGAACTAGTGCAAACTATCTCAAGGGTTGAGAACAGTTAAATAGAGCTGGTAGTTTAATAAATAGGCTAGTTAAAGACTGCTTAGACAAACAATAACGTAATTGCAAATTACCTTATGTCAAGCTCCTCTGATTTCTTAACAGTTTTAGTGGCTACCTTAATAGCCTGGTGAGTCATACCAAGATGTGAACAAAAGCACCTCTATGGATTAAAAAATATGAAAACAAAATACTTAGAATTTCATAAAACCCATCTCATAGCCACATGCTTGTGGAGACAAAACCAAAAAAGTTCACACTCTTTTCAATTAACAAATCGTAGAAATAGGAAAAGGCTGAAAAGATTTGGTTTACAGCAATAGAAAAAAACAAATTCATATACCAGGAAATCCCCAGCATGGATGGTTCCCATTTCCATGGATTTCCCCATTTCCTCCTCAAGTTGTTTCACAATGAACTCCTTTGCTCAACCGACTTCCTTTTTAGAAGCTCCTCAAAACTTATCTGTGACATGCAAAATTGGCCTATTGGCATAAGACAATTAATACTTAATACTACGATGTCCAAAATTTAAGGCCCTGAAGGTAGAGCCAGACCAGTAATGACCATAATTAAGAAGTTGTAACCAAGGCAATAAAGGCAAATGACCTACCAGCTTATGTGCCCGATGCCACCATGCCATGCAAAACGTGGTGGCTCATCATCATTATGCTTTGAGGGTCAGACTGGATCTTTAGGAGGGTCGTGTCGCCATGTCCCAGATATTATTGCTGTCAATTCCATGTTTTTCAAGTTTGAAGTGGCATTTGGTCCCTGTTTTTCTGATTGCTTGCAAACCATATCTGTTGTAGCTTTGGCTAGCAGGTTGAGCTTTGACTATCAGTTGGAGTGTGGCTTTCATCCTTTTAAGTTCTTGGGTTTTATCAAGCTGAAGAAGAATTTCCTTTTTCCTCATTATTGTCCATGCAACCTTTGCCTAGCAGATCTTCATCTGCCAGTGGAGAGTCATTGTCTTTGTAAATTTGGTGTCTTGGGTCTTCAATGTGTTTGCAACTTTTCATCTTCCACCAATTGCCTTGTTTTGACTTGAATCATGTATAGATCGGTCACAGACTACTTGTGCTTTACCTAAGTATCCATGCTACCAATTAAGTGTTGAGTTGGGGTTGAGATAACTTTGCTAGAAATTGGCTTTGGTTGCCTTTGTTTCTTGAATAATTTGTGGCATGTGAGTGTTTCCTTATTCCTCTTGTCCTTGTTGACGCTGCTTTCCCGTCACAGTTTCTGTACACCAAAAATGAAGAACCAAACTAGTAGCCAATGCAGGGGAACAAAGAAAGGAAAACCCCCAAGCCAAGCCCCCACTATGGCCAAAACTGTAGATTTATTACGGTTATTTTGCCACTTGCCAAACCAAACAACAGGAAAAGAAACAAGCACTTTTGAAATGGGGAGGTTAATGCATCATCTTTGCAACAAGAAACAAGCAACAAGCAATGCTTCATATTTGCATACCTTGGCAACTACTGAATTCATACCCAAATCAAGCACCAACAACCCATGTAAAGCTGAACCATTATGAATGTTGATGGGGGATTAGTTTCATTATGGAAATTGGGTTAAACAACGCCCCCCACCTTTGTCGATGGTTTCCTCCATCTAGATTTCCTTCATTTCCATCATTTCTGGGCTCGAAAGGTTGTGTCCTTGTTAAAATCCTGGCATCTTGTCTATGCCAGTTGCCTTTTTTCCCACGCCAAATGTTAGGTTAGACAGTGTCGGTTGACTTCTATCTGTGGGAGCCTACTTGCTAAGATGTGCCACCCATTGTGGGGAAGCACCTAGTATCAACTATTGATATATATCGTATCATTGTTTGCAAATTATGTGTAATGTTTGTTTTATAAAATTTGGGTTGCTTTCGATAACATGTAGTTTAGTGATATGGTTTTCAAATAAGCAGGCCATAGTTATATGGCAAGGCTTGAATTTTTCAATTTGGATTTCATAGAAACTATATCCTCTTTGGTAGGGCTGAAAATTTGGAAACTGTGTGGTTAATTTTCTATTTCATAATTTTTTTTATGTATTTGTACATTTTTCATTTTATAATATTTTATTGGTTTGTTGTTGGTCTGGTAATTGGCTCTTTATTAGCAAAGTGGGCTTTGCATCTGGGTTTGATTCCATGCTTGGACTATCTATTCGAACAATATTTCCTAGAACTTGCATGGGTACCTAGGCTTTCCTGTTGAGATATGCCACATTTGTAAGATGTTTACTTGTTTGGATGCAGTAGTTAATGTTGCTCTGTTTTAATAAGGCAACACTGCTTCAGGGACTTTGAATTTGAGTCTAAGCACTAAACATGTTTATTTTCAATCACTTAACTATAACATGCTTGATTTGATTTCATGGAAGCTTGTTGATTCTTCCTGCAATCGAGACCTTGTGATAGGCTTGGGCCTTTATTTGGGCTCATGGTTTGTCTTAAATCCATACCATGAGTATTTTTTGATAACGTGTGCAAGAATTGCAGGCTTTTATTTTGTTTCACTGGGTTTGGGCCAGTTTGATTTTAGAGATTTTATGTTATTAGCATATGGTAAGGCCTCCCAATTTTGAATCTGAATTTCTAATCATTAAAGGAAACTGAAATTTTGAGATGTGATAGCAAATGGTGATTTTTTTTTTTTGATTTCAGAGTCTAATCTTTGGATGTTATTTGCAAATACTAAAGGGTGCAGGACTTCGAAATTTGGGGAACATTTGCTTCCTAAATGCAGTTTTGTAGTGTTTTACTCACAATCGACCCCTGGTCAATTGCCTCTAGAATACTCCTCATACAACTCCATGTAAGTTTCACTTATATTACTATTTTTGTATGAAAGGTTTAACTGTATAATTTATCAAATGACTTGTATGCATGGCCATATTTTTATTGCAGAGCCATATGAAGTCATTCAATACATATTTGTTTATATAATAGCATCATGGCTGTTTTGCATAGATGCAGAACTTAACATATCCTTCCGGCTAGAATTATAATCTTCTAACTAGATTTTCTTCATATGGTGCATTGGTCAAGTTTTTGTGTTATTTGAGCATGTAGATTTTTTGTGCTAAATTATTCTTACTTTTCCTTTGCCTATTTTAGATTAAATGACTCCTAACAAGTGGCAACATCATGAAGGTGTAAATGAAGGATTCTGTGCATTTTGTGCACTTTGAAAACATGTAAATATAGCGCTATCATCCTATGGGGAAGTCATTGAGCCTGATGAGCTTCTTGATAATCTTTGTAGTATCCTTTTTCATATAGGATTTTACAAGACTAACATCTATGATTGAATGTTTATCTTCTTTATGAATCCTTATTATGGTTCTTTGTTTTTTTGCACTAGCTAGTCCTTAAAATTTCAACGGTTTCACCCATTGTCTGTTCCAGGTTGTTCCATTATATATGGTCCTGTTTTGTTCCTTGTTCCAATTTTCTTCTAGGTTTTGTAGTTATTTGTAGTTCATTTTTCCTTTTGTCTTTAACTTAACTTATCCCTTTAAGATTTATCAACCTCGGTGTCATTTCAGAAATACCAGCAGGAGGATGTTAGTGAAATTGAAGAGAATGAGGATGTTAGTGAAATTGGTGATACAAAAATGGTTTCAAGCATTCATAATGATGTTGAAATGAGTTTATGGCTGTAGCCAAGGGAAGATACATTGCCGCAGAAAATATGTAAGACCGACTTGGAAGAGGATGCAAAAACATTTGTTGGGGAGTTGTTTAATAGACCACTTGGCGAATCACAACATGGTTTAGATGAGCAGGTAGACAAAGAAAATACATTGAAGAAAATGGCGAAGAAGATGTCAAAATAAGATGTTATTGTCCTTACTGGAGTGGAAGAATTGAATGGGATGCACATTAACCCCAGACTTATTCCATGCTAGAAATTTGAGCAAGCCATTAAAGAGATGACCTAAGAATGTGGAGGATGCCAAAATCCTTGATGGGATGGTAGAGTATAATGGAACTAAAGGTAGTGCCTATAACCTTATGTGCTTGGATGGAGATGAATGTAAGCCTGGAAATACAAAAACAAGGAAAGTAAAAGCTGATGTTGAAATCCTTACTAGGGTGTCAAAGCTAAATGCTTTGCATAATAATGATCACCCTAGCTGCCAACAGACAAATGAAAGGAAGCCTGGGACAAAACCCTCAAAGAAGATCTCCTTTGGATATTTATTCTATTTTCTTAAAAACAGAGTATACAATTTATGTCCTTAATTAGGAAATCGTTCTAAATTCGAAATAAAAAATTATAAAAAATATATATATCAAAAACATCTCAGTCCACATGTGATAACTCGTAGCTGAGCCATCGACTTAACTTGTGGCCTATCAGTGTTCACCGACTTCAAGTTAAGTGGTTGCACTAGTATAGCTCTATTTCTATTTTCCTTAAATTGCTTCAAGTCATATTCTTATGACATGCAACATGAATACTGCCGTAGCATGTGAAAGCCTTGCTTCCTTGATCAATTAGTATTTTGATGGACTCAAGAAAGCAAAGCTTCACATAAGAGAAAATGGAAGGAGTCGTAATTCCCACGTGGAACCATTTTTGGTCCATATATGACCAATGTACAACATGCACTATGTTAAGTTTAATCATTGAGCGCAATCAAAACTATACATTGATGCCTAAAATCTATAGAACATTGAAAATCTCAGATATGTCATTAGCCTTTCAATGTTTAGGATTCTTAATGGTTTCAAAATTGTTTTATCTTCTAGTCTCTAAGTTTTTAATATCAATCTTGAAGGCCACTGCAACAAACCCTTCTAATCAACCGACTTCCTCTCTAATTCTGCTCAATTATTTCTGTCATGTTTGTTTTAGGTGTCTTGTGTCAGATTCTTTCACCAGTTTTGCTCCCCAAGGTGATCTACTGGATTCGAAATGTAATTCACTCATATAAGTTCTCTGTTTAGAATTTAGATTGACTGTGTCTCTAACGTGTACTTTTGAAAGTTATGGATTCCACCCGAACTCTGTTCACAAATTTTCTTCTTCCTTTCTTTCTCTCTATGTCCATATCAGCCTATAGATTTTGAATGTTTAGTTAACAACATATTGAATCCAGTCACGTTTTCATTGACTATGAGATGAATGAAATTCAGAGAGCACATTGAATGGGGAATCGGGATAAGTTTGCATGGTTATGACTGATAAGGGCTCATCTTCCCTGGTTGTAAAAATAATATAATGTTTTGAACATAAATGCTTATGTTTCTGAACCTTGCTTAAGCCTATTTAAGAGTCAAACAAGTGAAACATGTGTAACACAGGATAGATCTATGTGGATGGTGGAGTTTGTTGGGCCTGCCATATTGTATTTATGTTATGTTTTATGTTCAATGTATTGAAAACCTTATCATGAATAACTCAACTGTATTATTTGAATTCTTGCATAAGAATCCAGTGTATCAATACTTGTTAGTACTTACTGTACATTTTAGATTCATGTACTCAAAATAAAAGGAGAATGGAATGATATTATCAGTTTGTTTGACAAGAAATGGGTGGAAAATAGTAGAATACTAATTAAATGAGTTTCTGATGATGCCAACAACTCAGATTTTAGATGCTGAGGGATCTAGTGCCACATAGTGATAAAAAGAGAGACAAAGGATCCATTCTTCTTGAGGCAAGTTGAAGTGAATTTGTTAGCTTTCCCTTCTAATCCATGAAGTAGTCTACGATTCGTGTTAAGTTGTATAATATTGCAGTGTAAAGCCTTGTAATTGGGTATTGATGTTGATTTGGATGCCTTCCCAGGTTATCAAATACATCCAAGTTTTGCAGGAAAAGGTATGAAAGTATGAAACAACGGAGCATAGCTGGAATCAAGAAAGGATGAAAACTATGGTATGGGACCTATGCAAGGTAAACATATTCCTTTAATATGGCTAAAATTGGTATTTATGATTCTAGGCTCATTATTCTGAACCATTTATGACTTTTGCTAAATTCATTTTTAGCTTTCTAGTTTGCCTACTATGCCAGTTTGAACTATTTATGACTTTTGCATGATAAACCAGTTGTAGATTTATACAGACTCGAAACAAAAGAAACTCAAGCCCATCATATTTGTTGGTCATTCCTTAGGAGGAGCAATTTCAACATTGGCCAGACTATGGGTACTCGAAAAGAGGCTGAGGCAAAGCTCTCCCTTTTGTATCACATTTGGCTTCCCTTTAGTGGGAGAGGTAAATATTGTTGAGGAAGTTGGCCGTGAGAATCGGGTAGGTAGATTTTGTCACGTGGTTTCCAAGAATGATATTGTTCCTCGGATGCTCTTTGCACCATCTCAATCAACTACTCAACCCTTGAATGTAATTTTGCCTTATTGGCGGGGCAAAATGACCAATGCCAGGAATGATCAACCTGATTCTTTTATTCAGGATGCTTATAGGACTCTTCTTCAATCTGCAAGGGAGTCAAATACAAGCCCATATAATCCTTTTAGCACGTAAGCACTCTTCTTCAATTTGTAAGGGAGTCAGATACAAGCCCATATAAGCCTTTTGGCACCTACATGTTTTGCTCAAGTCATGGTGCAGCTTGTATTGCAAACTCAGAGATATTTTTGGCAATGCTTCATTTGAAAATACAAAGCCAAGAAAATTATTCTGGCAATATTACACAGGACTGCCTTTTAGAGCAAAATACATGTTTTTCCTTCTGGTTAAATTGAGCACATCCTAAAATTTGCCAAAGAAAAAGGATCGTTGGTGTTTTTTCCTAGTATGTGTTTTTGTCATTATAAGTTAGAGGGAAATTCCTGTAAGTTAGTCAAAGCAGGGCCTGGGTTATATTAAGAAGCATCACATTTTAGTAGTTTTACAAATTCACTCTGCCTTAGCACATTACAGCGTAAAGGTGCAGCTTTTTGCATGAATGGATCCTGAATTTTCTACCAGTTGGAGGTCCTAAACAATCAATTTTACAATAATATTATAATTTCTTTGACAATTAGAACATTTTAGAAAGGTCTTGCGCATTTCCCCTCTCAACTATTAGCCTGTATATTTGCAGTTTTTCGAAGATTCTATACACCATGTTCTATATTTTGAATACTTTAGGAGCTTTGTTTCTAAGTGCTTATTTTACTTTGAAATTTTCTAAAGCATGTTCTTTCATAATCTCTGTTTATATGAATGGGCTTTTTCCTGTTCTATGTTTTGCATTTGTTAGGAATCTAGTTGCTGTCTTTTGGATTTAGTTGCATCAGTTGAAACTCTCTTATTGGTCTTCTTTTTGTTTTGCCATGAGAAATTTCTTTCACTCCTCTTGGATTTCATTCTGTGCAAATTTGTTGTGTTTAAAACCCATGATAGAGTTTTACTCTGTTTTGTGCAATCCACAAAATTCTTCCCTTCTGTCTTTTCTAGTCAGATTACAAACCCATGGTAGAGTTTTAGTTAGATTACAAGGCCATGATAGATTTTCTGTTCTTCGTCAATGTGTCAAGTATATTGGTGTTTTCGAGATTCTTTCCAGTTTATTTAAAATGATCTATTTTACGGCATTGTATATTTAGTAGAAAAATGCACCTTGCTAGAATATCGATAAGTAAATTGTTAATATTCTGAGTGATTTAGCTTTTTACGACATTATGGATTGTTTCAGAAACCCGAAAATTTTATGGGGCATGGTGAAACCATAATCTAATGCCGAATTCGAGTCAGAATCATGCCAGAATTCTATTGGAATGATGTCAAAAATCCAACGTTTTGTCTGATGTATAGCATACGTCCTATTTTGTTTGTTATACACTAATGATTTGAATTGACCCTTTTATGGTTGCTTGCACAATTGGAGTAGATTATATATTTTCTTTTTGATTAGCTGATGCACTTGAAAGTTTAGCCATGAATGCACATTGGACAATGTTAGATCCTCTATGAGAACTGATCAAATCCCTGAATAAGGATCAAAACTGCTATACTTGGATGCACTTAGTCAGAAGTCATGCTGTCCATTATGTCAGTATCTCACATTCAAGCTCAATAACAAATTTCGTTCTTTGAAGATGTGGTGGTCAAATATTCAGGTAAAAAGTATCCACCTTTTATAAATCTGGTTTGTTGGAGATATTGAAGCTACAAGTTTTGTTTTATAAATGTTTCAAATTTTGTATATTTGTAAAATTAAAATAATCATCACTTTATTATTCAACAAAATTTCTAACAAATTGAAATAACTAAAACTCCTTATCTACATGTTGATGCATTGTGTTAACTTCAAAATTTTCTCTTATAAACGACCATATAATCCTGAGATTCCTATCTTTTAAAGAGGGCCATATAATCCTAATATTCCCAGTCATTGAAAAATTTGAACTAGTAGGATATGTCAACCGGTGTTTTTGGCCTCGCTTACTTTCATTATCACAATACAAACAAAAATATTAAATTTTTGGTTTCGTTTTGCTAAAACCTTCAATAAAGTTTCGTCTTGTGGAAAGAAACTTGTAATGAGAAAAAAGTGTAACATTCAAATGGAGCAATCAGAATCTCTCTATGAAAAAATAGCTTATCATCTGTCGTTCATTGAAGGTCAACTCCACCCTTTCATAATTTATCATCCTTCTTTAACTCTCATTTTAATATTGTTATCATCATAATTGAACCCTCATTTTAATATTTTTATTCTTACGTTGTTTAAACTTTAATTCTTGAACTTGTGTTTTATATACAAAACCCAGATATATGTTGGATGCATTCATTTTGTTGTCAAATCTATTGTAGCTAAAAGTATATCTTTGGTTGATGAACAACTTTATTCCAAATTGAGGATTTGAATTCCTGAGATATTTGGTATGTAGCTCTTAGTCAATGGTTTGCGACAATTGCATGATAATGGAACTCCATAATGCTCATCAAAACAACAACACATTCTATCTCCATACGCCGTCCCATCATTGATGTCTCCTATTCTATTAAGTGTTTGTAATGCTTTATATGTGGTGTCTATTTCATTTTTTTAATTTTTAATATTAAATAAATTACACACACAAACCTCTTTTCGCTTTGGTTGCATATTAGATTCGTCATTAGTTTCAGTTTCCATCCAGGGTTTGTCTTAGTGTGTAGAAGAAACTCATTAACATTTCATCTAACTGCAAACATGGAAAATATCCATTGATTCCTATTTAGTGAGTGACTGGGAATACTTGGATAGAAATAAACATTAAAAATATATGTAGCAAATCATTGCAACAGATTAGGTACAATGATGAATGGTTAATTTTAGTTAACCTACATAGCTTTACCTTTCTTGACATATATCAATGGGAAACGAAGAAAAAATTCTTAGGCTTATACAAAGGTATTTCTCCATATACTACTTCAGATGAATGGATGAAAAATACGTTTTAATGGGATATATACACCCATCCACTGGTATAGAAATACAAGAAAGAATTAGCAGCAGTCAAAACAGAAAGAAAATATTATGCTCATAAAAGAAAAAAAGCATGGTTAGATTATATGAAGCAAAATGACTGTTGGCTTTCATTTTATGAATTTTATTATTGTCACAAAATCAGAAATTGGGATACTCCTTTGATCATTCCCCAATTCTCTAATAAAATAAAAAATATGCTATATAATCCAAGAAAAAGATTGATGTCAAAATAATTGAATACTTTCAATCTTGAAGAAGACAAGACATCAAGCTCTCAGACTAAAAAGCATAAATGGACAAGAGCTGATGGAAAAATACTCACATCTACTTTTCTGCTTCCACCATGGGATAACCTTAAAGCAGAAGAAAAGAATGATGATGGTAGTATAGAATCTACAATACTACTCTCTCCAGCTCTTCAAGATAATAAAGAGATCACTATAAGAGATCTGGCAGTACAGGCAAATTGGGGAAACTACTATCTCCAAAAAGGAATTCAGCACCTGCACAGAACTTTTGACAAACATAATTCAGATTTCAAGAAATCTGAAGAAGAAAGAAAAACTGTGATGGATAAACAAGGATCAAGATGGTCAATTGTTTTGTCAAAAGTAAATGAATTTGGTTTAGGAATGAATGCTTTGTCAAAATCTATTTTTGAGTCAATCCCTATCAATGATCATTATTAGTCTATGATAGATACAATTTCCTCAGATAGCAAAAATACAAGAAGATATCTGAGAACTATCACCGAGAAATTGTCTGTCCTCAATAAAAGGATAGAACAACAACCAGAAACTACTTAGCCTCTGCATTTATCTTCCTACCCTACATACCACCCTACATATCCAAAAAACAAAAATGATAAAGGTTTCATATTACAATCTCTTGAACCTTTTTGCTATCTTCCTCCACCTCAGAATATTTCAATGCCCTCTTCATCTCCTTCCTATTTTTTCCCTGGACTTTCAAATGAAATTCCAAATCCTATGTACATTCCAGCCTCTTTCAACATCAAAGATAAGAAAAAGAAAAAGAAAATTCTCTCTTTTGACTCAGAAGAAGAACCAGAGAAAATTGAATCATTGCGTACTATTCATGATATTCCTAGTTATTCCGAAGTCGATCCAGCTACATTTGAATTATTGGCAAAAATGGACAGTGATTATTATGAATCTCCAAGTTCAGAAAGTGAAACAGATGAATTACACTGCAATATTTCCTCGTGTTCAAAATGCGATGAATGTCATACTTCAGATTCAAGTTCTGATGATAAGCTTCACTTTCAAATTCCCAAATGGAAAAACAAAAAAGAATGGAGATCTCCGCCATAATTCTATTCCAGTAGAGAATCAAAGCCGCCAAGAGAATTCAAAGGTGACACAATTTTTACTTGGTCCATAGATAGCAAAACTACACAAGAAATTATAAATATCTATGGTGATATGTTAACATGTTATAGATGTTATCTTGCCTTTGGATTAGACTCTATATTAGCATACAAAATGATAACAAGTGGTTTTACAGGCTCACTGCAACAATGGATGTATGCAGTAGAGAAACAGACCCCTAGTACTTTGTCTACTTGGGAACAAATGATTTTGCTTCATACTTCAGGTCCTCAAACTGGTCAACCTATTCTAGACGAACAAGGTAAAGCAATGAGCAATGCATTAGGATGCATGGTTCACTATCTTCAGAATGCTTTCATTGGAAATGAAAAACCAGAACCTGGTGTTCTAGAGCTTTGGCTCCAGAAGATGAAGTGCAGAGATCTGACACAATTTGAAGAATACTGTAACCAGTATATAGGAATTGTGGTGGGAAGCATTAGGCCAATGAATGCAAGGAGAAATATACTTCAAAAAAGTTAAATGAGCACAGAGAAGATTCAGACTATGCCAGAGCCTCTGAAGATGAAAACTGTTCTTGCTATGGAACATGCAAATGTTCTAACCCCTGAACACAAAAAATGTATTGAATTATTGTCACAGGGAATAACAACAGTGCAAGATCAGCAGACAAAAGAACATTACCATCAGATGCTGATAGAACAGATAAAAGATGCAACACAAGAACCAGCAGAAGAATCTTCCAAAAAACAAAAAGTTTTGAAAGCCTCTTTTATTCCTCATTTTAATCTTTCTGATTTAACTAAGCAATTTGAAGTTCCTCATTCCCCAGCTATTACTTTAGAAAGCTTGAATTCAGAAATCGAAATTCTAGAAAAATAGGTAGAATATTTGTATAGTATACAATCCCAGCCATCTACTCCTAAAGATCCTTTTCCAGAAAAATTCAAGTTTTCAGCTTAGAAAAAACCATCTGAAAAAACACCATTTGTAGATATTCCTATAAATCCAAATTTCAGCCTCAAACCTGAAACCTCATTTCAATCCTTTCCTACCTCTCCCAAAAGAGAATTATCTCCAATACCGCCATTAGAAGAATCCTTAGGAGACATGACCTTGAATAGTATTTCTATTACAGATGAACAAATTTCTTACATCATTAGGATACCTGGTCTCATCTATGAAAAACAAAAGCCTACATCAATAAAGAAATATAAAGCTTTAGTAGACTTTGGTGGAAGGATGAATATCATCAATCCTATCCTAGTACCACATAACTGCACAGAACCATGTACTCTTGCAGCTATAAGCACGGCAACAGACAGAGTAGATACTCCATGGTAGTGCACAATGAAGCTTTATCTTTCAAAATACAAATGGATAATAATCACAGTAGTCTTGTTCAAGATAGATCATGGTATGATCCTAGGATCTCCTTTCCTAGCAAGACTATGGCCAAATGGATTAACAAGACAAAAAGGAAAGTTTGGTCATCATTTTACAATATAGGATGAATCTGTTTCCTTCCCCTTCATCATGAAGAACGAGCCAAGTGTTCCCCACAGAATTGAATTAATTCAAGAACACTTAGGAGAAATACAGAAAGAAAAGGAGAAGATCAAGACATAGCTTCAACTCTCAGATCCAAAGTACATAACTGCACTGAACAAGGTAGGACACTCTCTACTTAAAAGCTGCAGTTTAAACCCAACAGAGTTTTGGCATATATTCAAACATGAAGTTAATGTTCAATATGTGCCATATGTGCCATATTCATACGAAGTTAATCTTGACATATTGAAGATTACATTCATGTTTGAATATATGCCAAAACTCTATTGGATTTAAACAATTGATCCTTGTTAATGAGTGGAGTATGAGGCAGGTTGTTGAACATGCATATAATATCACATTAAAGAGATGGCATGGTTGGATTTCTATAGCAGCCTTCAATGTGAGCTTACTACAATGTTCTTTCTATTTTTCCAGATTTTACCAAAGTTAAAGATATTACTGTGCTGTATATTGATCCGAAAAGTTATGTATAGCAGGTAGGTTTGAAATTGATTCCTGAAAGGGAGAAGTTCATTGAGCTGTTAGGAGACCTGAATGATGATATTGAGAAATCCATGTCATCTTTGCCTCCTCATCTACAGGAAATTCACAAGTTTCTGGTAAGTTCAGGATTTAAAATAAATTGTAATGTTTCTAGCAGAATATCATTATGTAGAAGTTAACTTGATTTGATCTTTCAGAATGAAGAGCAAAGCTAGACGTTTCATAGATTGAATTGGACGAAACTACAGTTTTGTGCATATTTGTTGTACAGCAAAGCCTCCGTTTGGACAGGATGAAATCATCATAAGTTCTTTGAAGGTGCTCTTCACTCCCGAGTTTGTTCAGGATTTAAATGGTTAGGTAAGAGATTGAGTCTGAGTTTTGCATCTTCTAAACAACACTATGTATACTATGTACAGATTTTGTAGGTCGATTTAACAAGGAATTTCCATCTAATATATATGTTGTTTCACATTCCTGTGGAGATGTAATTCTCTGTGACTTTATTTCATTGGGTAATAAGAGTAGCTCCCATTGCCAGATACCGTGTAAACATCTTTGTAGCTCCCATTGCTAGATACCGTGTAATAAGAGTAGCTCCCATTGCCAGATGCACTATCTAGATTCAATCCATGGCTACACATCTGTCCACATAAATGCAAAGAGTTGATGGATAACCATAACCTCAATTTGCATGTTTGAGTGTAAGAATTGTTTCTAGTATATTTTTATGACAAAAATGGGTTCATATAGTGTAGTTTCTCTTTAACTTTTTAGGTTTTAAACAAATGCAAGAAGGATTCAGGTATGGAAACAATTTAAAGCTTTGTGGAAAAGAGTTTGTTGGGCTTGCAATCTGTAATGCTAGTTTTCCATTAATAAGGCAAGAATCTGTTGTCTCATGGGCACCAAATTTAACTGCCAAATCTACCGGAGACTCAACAGTACCTCTAGGCTCCATTGCAGAAGATTCCAGAATCTGCAGATTTGTCAAGATTCTAGAATCTGCAGGTTTTGGCTAGAGATGTAATTATTGATAAATACTTTGTTTGCAATTGTTTCAATCATCTATTGATAGATTGGATGATAATGAATCATGGCTGGCAGCTCATTGTGTCATCTAAAACAGTATCATAGGTACTGATATTGTCTTCAATTGTGTCAATTGATGTATGATGGATTGATAGTCGCTAGTTTGACTACTTATCATACACTGTCAAGAGTGTTCACTAATACTATGTTATTACCTTGAATTATCAAATGTATATATATATATATACTGAAATCTTTGCTTTTACTCTTCTTCATGTTCTTTTCTGTATTTGTGAAGTGCAGGAAATGTCTTCAAATTTGTACCATTTTGGCCAAACCATACAGTGCTATCATGTCTACTCCTTGAACAGGACTTTTGTTAATGTGAGAAGTTAGAGCTATATAAACTGTCGTTAAATGTTTGTTTTCCAAGCTTCTTTGACAACCTATGCTAGCACAATTATGAACTTTGGAACCACATGGACAGCAAGTAATTCCAGATTATGACTACACATTGGATTTCTCCCATGCAATGGCATCTTCACTATATAATGTAATGTTAAGCTATTGATTTTTCTGATTTTTCAATACATTGAAGTGCTCCATTTTTTTTTGCTCGCTTCAATGTTACACTTTTTTCCTTGCTTACCCGCTAACAACTACCTTAACGACGTATTATTGCACCTTCCTTGGAGCAATTGCTAGTTATTACTCTGGTGTATGTTGAATATTGTTCGCTCAATCAAACAACAACACTAACATGAATCGTGAATTGATATTTGCATCTTCACGCTGTTAAGTTGCGTCCAACCAATTAGGCGTGTAATTTCACATTTTCTCTAACTGTCCATTAAACCAATGCAGCTAGACCACGAAAACTTATTTCCTTCATCAATTACAAAATACATTTTGTCATATATCGTGATATATGTAGGTGGCGACTTGCGACAAAATAATAAAGGTAATAAGAGTACACATAAAAAACAAATTAGAAAAAGTCTTGGTCAATTAGAATAAAAAAGAAAATAATACACGAGATGTTGGATTCGATGGTCAAGAATCAAATTTGCATCTTCGCTCAATCAAACAAGAAGACTGACATGAATAGTGAATTGATATTTGCATCTTCACGCTGTTAAGTTGCGTCCAATCAATCAGGCTTGTAATTTCACATTTTCTCTAACTGTCCATTAAACCAATGCCGCTAGACCACGAAAACATATTTCCTTCATCAATTACAAAATACATTTTGTCATATATCGTGATATATGTAGGTGGCGACTTGCGACAAAATAATAAAGGTAATAAGAGTACACATAAAAAACAAATTAGAAAAAGACTTGGTCGATCAGGGAAAAAAGAAAAAGTCTTGCTCAATTAGAAAGAAAAGAAAATAATACACGAGATGTTGGATTCGATGGTCAAGAATCAAATTTGAAGGGTATGGTTTTATTTCATTTTGAAAGATCAAACTTTTGAATGATAATATGTCAAAAACTTGGTTTTATTTTATTTTGAAAGGTTACGATATTTTCAAACTTTCTAATGATATTTTGAAAGGTTACGATATTTTCAAACTTGATCCATTGGAAAAAAAAAAATATGGCGAAACTTACTTAGACATTGCATTTTTCGGTTCTCTCGTCCTACAAAAAGTCTTGATCCATTGGGAAAACACAAAAATATGGCGAAACTTACTTAGACATTGCATTTTTCGGTTCACTCGAGATAAGTGAGAGAAGACGGAAAGCAATATTCAGTTAGCAAGCCATTTAATGCTATGATAACCAGCTTTATGTCCGTTAGATTTAAAGCAGCTTTACATCAAACCTACTGCCACGAAAATAAGACCGTTCGATAAAAGGCCTTTCCGCACTTGCGTCGGCAAAAGTAAAAAGTCCGACAGTTCAATAAGTTTCGCCAACAAGATGTGGGATACCATGGTCAAGCAGTCACTTATCACTCCTTTTATCATTTAAAATTATAAAAAGAATTTGTACGTCATTAGACGGCAGTGCGTGCCTGTTCACTCTGTTTGCGTCCAATTAATATCGCCATTCCATTTCGTTCACATTTTCAATATCACCAAACAATTTTGTTAGTTTTTCTTCATTTGCGGAGAGCGCATCAAATGATTATAAAGATGAAATCATTTGCAGACGAAATGATTATGGTGAAGAAAACAGACAATCAAGAGCGGCCAGTGTCGCCACTTACAGGTAATATCCAAAAAAAATTATTACACCCTGGTTTTATACGGATGTTCATCTGTTGCTTAATGTTTTCGGGAATATTGAAGTCTGTTTCTTCTGAAACTGGCTGTTTGAATCACGAAATGCATTCTCTCTTGGCTTTTACTAGCACTTTGCATGATCCTTTAAAAAGTTTGGCTTCTTGGAATGCTTCATTAAGTTGTTGCCAGTGGGAAGGTGTCTCCTGCTACAGCCGGACCGGCCATGTCGTTGCTGTGGATTTGTATAATTGCAGTTTGAGTGGTGCCTTCCGTCCTGAAGAACTGTTTGTGTTAAGGGATTTAGTGAGCTTGAATGTTAGCTCCAATAATTTTACAGGCCAACGTATTCCCCAAGAGCTGGGCCTCTTCAAAAAAATGACATACCTTAACCTTTCCGGAGCAGGATTTGCAGGCACTATTCCGTGGCAGCTCGGGAATCTGTCTAGCTTGACAGTACTCGATCTCTCTTCTTCCGAGCCTTCTATGTTGGCAAGTCATGATCTCTCGTGGCTTAAAAGTCTCACAGCCTTGAACGATCTTTC
>LPNX010606998.1:71342-116919 GCA_001517045.1 Pseudotsuga menziesii | reverse complement strand
TATAAAGTGGTCCAAAGGGGGTAATGAGTCTGCAGCGGGACAAGGGAAGGCCATACAATGTGTGATTCACCTAGTGTGGTGAAATCCGCTATAACAACCATACATCTAAAATAAGTAAACCAAAATTATCTTTTAATTTTAAAAAAATAAACCTAGAATATATAATAATATAAAAAATTAAGTGTTGAAAATATGAATTAATAAAATTAAAGAGAAAACAAAATTGATCTAACCTAGTACTTACTTTGAACCATTGTTCGATGCAGCTTCCATTTGCATGATGATCACTCAAGATCCCTTTTTCATCCTCTTCAATCTCCAGTTCAAACAGGTGTTCTTCATCTGATATGCATGATTCTTCAAACGTCGATTCTTCCTTGTTTGGTTCAGGAGGAGTAATTACATCTTTAGCTACTATCAAGATCTCCTCTTCTTGAGAAGAGTAGAACCTGGCTTTTGCGAGGATCTAAGTGAGTTGCTCTAAGCTTATGCTCATCCTAAAATCATTTTACTGGAATCAGATCAAGTACTAGAAAAAAAATGAGTACACGACAAGCACAAAAATAGTAGCACAAAAAGAGTGCAGAAAAAATAAAAAGGTGCACAAAAATTTGTACAAAACAAAGAATGAATAGATACAAAGTCAGAACCAAGTTAGTATGAAATAAAGGTGCCCAAAAAATGAAAGCAATCCAAACTTTACACTACAAAACTGTAAAACAAAACTTGCATAAAAAAAAACTCGCATTTGTAGAAAATGAAAGAAAACACTTTGCAGAAAAATAAACACGCTTGCAAAAACAACAAAGGAACAATAAGGTTTTGGGGCACCCCACTCTAGTGGATGCATCTGGCTATTACACCATGGAAATTCTTGAAATTTCGTAGTGAATTTGTCCTTGCATCTTACCCTTCTCCCCTCCCCTTGCTGTGTAATGTAAAAGTAATCTATCTATCTACATAAACTCTGATCCCTTTTAGCACCTCCTTAGCAAAGGCGCCAAAATGTTTGGGAGAATATTAAACAAATAATAACAAATATCCAATGATTTAATTGTCAATCCATAGAGAGTGTAAATTTGTGAGGTACATATGAAATATATGAAAGGGAAGAGTATTGCTAACCTATTCTACAACTGAAATTGGATCTAAGTTATGAAAACACGAAATTATATGGAAATAAATCTAATTGCTGAAAACATGAAATTGCATAAATTAACTTGATAAAGAAAGACTGAATTTGCATGAAATAAACTGGTATCAAGCAATCGACATTGGCTTGTGATCTCATGATAAATCTATACTAACAATTCATAAGAAAAACCTAACTAAAAATCTATATGAACAACTCATAAGAAATAAATTACTGAAAATCTATATTAACATGGGAGGATCAAAGGATGTGTATTAAGCATCATCTCCATTACATAACAATCAATAATCCACCCTGTGACTAACTCTAAACTATTCTCTACATCCAAACCACTAGAGAGATCTCTAACCAAACTGAGAAGATATCCCTCCTATTTATACATGAAATCAAGATAACTAATCATAATTATAGATCCACTATTCTCTCAACTTATCCCTCAAAATCCTCAACAAATTTACAACTCATCCCTTCAAATCCTCAACAAATCTACAACTCATCCCTTCAAATCCTCAACAAATATTGGATGAGATATTCTCTCCACATTTATATAATCTTCTCCTTGAAATTAGCCAACATCTTGAGGATGAAATTCGAATCTGAGGCTAGGTGGTCACTTTTGATCTTGTTAAAGTCTTCAAATACACATGTAAGCATCACCAAACTCATCCAACTTTAAAGTATAATGAAAATATGTTATTTTTCTCAATAATTAACCATAAATTCACTCAAAATACTCAAAAATAAATGATTTAGAAAATGGTAATATAAACCCATATTTATGATGAAAGTGGTGAATATTAATGGTTTTATGGAAGGATAAGATAGGAATAAGGTGACAAATGGTATATAAAAAGTGAATAAAATGTGGCATTTTTGTGGCTCAACAGTATTAGTTGTACTCTAGCATATATAATCAATCATGTATAGGAAATTAAATACATCCATGGATTCAATATTCATATTCAAAATGCACATGAATTGGATAGGAAAGGATATTTCTATTAATAAATCAGAGATACAATAGTGACAAACTTTATTAGCACTTCTGTGAACCGGAGAAGCCGAGTCCTCCACCTAGGATTCCACCACTTCAATCCTCCATCTCTCGATAGCAATCCCACAAAGGAAAGGAATTCTTGGGAAGAACACTATATGCTCCAATGGACAAAAGGATGCAGACTCAAGTATAAGAAAAATTGAGGCAACAATGGACTATAGTTTCCTTACTCTTGAATTTCTCCTCTTTCAATATATCCAAGGGGTTCCTTATATAGCACTCCAAAGAGGTATTGGAGGGTCTAATCGAGCATTCTCAAGTAATTTGGAAGGCCAAGAGTCAATTTTTTCAGACTCATATGATGAAAACTACACAAATATTTGTCAATTTGCACACATCCTGATGTACGGGGGTTTGAGGTCAAAAGTTGCGTATACACGCACGTATTTTTTTAAAAGTAACATATAAGTATAAACAAACAATTTTTGGGGATGATCTTGGAACATAAAGTATAATATAAGTCCATGGGGTCCAAAGATCCTACAGAGGGATAGGGAAGGCCATCAATGTGTGATCAACTGGGTGTGGTAAAATTAGCTATAACAAATGCCGCCTAATATGTGAGGTCATAGGGGTAGATGATGGCTGAAATAATTTATAAAATTCCATCCCAAAAGTGGAGTAATGAATACCCAGGTGGAAGAACCAGCAACTCATCAGTACAATACGATAATCAATCTCTGCATGTGACTGCAAATACATGTAGTAGTCCCAGATACATAAGAGTACAATGGCCATGAATAGGCATGATGTACAAAGTGTCATGTGTGGTCATCACCACTTACAATATAAAATGGATCAAGATCTCCATAATAGATGAAGATATTTGATATACATTGGAAACACTGGAATCAAGATCACGAGAGATAAAATCTCATGAATACTGACATGATCAAGGAGGTAGCATATATGGAATGCCACCAATATAGAAGGTCTTCTACACAAATCGCTATGAGTACATGACCTACTATGTGAATAGGTGTGTCGAGGTCGAACATAGTAGTCCATCGTCTAATTATTGGTCATTGATGTATACCGTTAAAATACATGAGATAAGCCACCGATAATGAAAATGGGAATCAAGGTATAGAGTGCAATCTAACAAGTGTGAATAGATGTGTTGAGGTTGAACACTTGAAAGAGTCCATCGATTAGTGGAAATTGATGTATTCCCAAAACTGTCGATGGAGAGAGAACCTACCACTAATGATTGTAAGTATCAAGGCACTCAAATGACTCTAGAATCTTATTCCACAATAAATGATCTGATGTCGATGGAACGAAATTCGTTGGAAGGAGGGAATTAAGGCATCCAGCATCAACCAACATGATGTACTCAGTAATGTTGTATAATGTGGAAGAACTCAATGAACAATATGCGCATGAACTAGTGACAGTACCGGGAATGGTCGACATGAAAAGTCAAGATAACTGAGGAATGGTCAACTCAGGCTTCAACTTCCTTTGAACAAGAGCATAAGGAAAATGGTGACTGAAGGTAGGAAGCATGGACTTTATATGCAAACTGGGACATCTATGTGAAACATGAGGCATCAACAAAGGATCCATCGGGACTGGAAGCGTAACCATTCAGTGGAGATAAAATTAGATTAACAAGCACAACTCCTAAATTCAAACTAATAACCCAACCAATGGATGTAATATACAATGCTATGTTCAAAGGAAACATGACTCAACTACTTCCAAAGATAACATATTTTCTTGTCCGTATTTTTATGTTTTTTTATTTTCTTGGACTTTTTTGGATATTTTGAAAAGCTTGAAAAAAGAATAAAAGTGCTTTATAGTACATAACTAGGAGGAGACGAGTGTCATGGGAAATAAAACTAGTTCCAAGCAATGGAACATACCTATTCTCAATGCAAGGAAGTATATGCAAGATAATGACACTAAGGGGAAGGTCTCCTCCCAGTAAAGGGGTAATCAAGCTGCAAAGGATATGTAAAAGGCTCTACTTAGCTAGACATGAGACAAGCTCAGGATACATAGCTTATAACTCTGAAGCAGGGAGCCGTCATAAAGCTCAATAAGGCAAGAAAAACTCATGAAATGTAATTACGACTCAATATATACAACGGAGTCCTTATGGGGAAAATTCAGCATAAAGGTCAAGGAAAGTATGAAGCTCTTTCTTAAGGACATGGAGGAACTAAAAAGGGACTCCCACAACCTAAAGGAGGAATCTCAACATGGGTACGAAAGGTAAAATAAGATCTAAGTAGGGAACCCATGTATAGGAAGGATGTACCGTTCACATAATATCACTTCTAACAACAGCATGAAGGTTCTATGACATCATGGAATGAGTTCGTACCTAAGGTTAAGATGAAGCAGTCTTAACGCAATGCATAAATGCAAGTGGATGTGAAATCCTAACCTATACATGAGTTTGAAAATATACCTGTGATAAACGCGAACAATTCAAAGCCTCATAGACAGTGTATAAAAAATGGACCCTACATGACAATGATATTAGTAAAAAACAACTGGAAACAGTCAATAAAGAGTCCAAGCTATAGGATATAAGGAGGATTGATCATGACAGCTACATTCAAAGTAAATAGTGTGGTGGAGAATGGGACATAAGAAGGAATGTAAGGTGTAGACCTAACATTCATGTATCCACTACCACCCATGTGAGGGTAAACACTAGTGTCAAGACTAGATGAAGGGAGTAAAAATCCTCCACAAATGTAGTAGAGGATGGAATATGGCCACTCCCAAATATATGAACAAGGTAAGGGGATGTGGTTCCCCCCAGTCCAACACCAGGGTCCACACTAAGACTTGGAGCTGGTGACAGGATAATAGTAGTGATATAAGTCATTCCAAAAATAAGAGGACCCAAACTCAAGAGAATATAAATATACTCGAGTAACCGCGATCCTAGAATCCAACTAGAGCACAAAGAGCATGCCCCTAAGAAAATATACTGCCAGATCCAGACAAGATAGAGTGGAGATATATGAGCTCCCGAATGTAGCAGGTATGTATCACCTAGGATAGGGTTGAGACTCCCATACACTAAAAGCAGAGGTTTGTAACCAATTATAGTGGCCCTTAGCTTCAAAGTGTAAATTGACTGTGCTGTTTGACCTCTACCTGGCCAAGACACCTATAGAATAACATTTCCAAGTACCCCCTACGATACCTAGGTAAGGAAACTAAGGTCACCCCAATATAATCAATGCTCATGCAGACATTTGCAGGAGGGATTGATCGTATGGACAGGGTAGCAAAGCTCGAAGCTTGAAAGAGCCCCCA
This sequence comes from Pseudotsuga menziesii, assembly GCA_001517045.1. NCBI lineage: Eukaryota > Viridiplantae > Streptophyta > Pinopsida > Pinales > Pinaceae > Pseudotsuga > Pseudotsuga menziesii. The sequence continues at coordinate 111,424 of LPNX010606998.1, read as the reverse complement.
TATACAGATACAATCCTGGAAATATATCTGGCACTCACAAAAAGTGACTAAGGGATATCCCAATTACAATCATGTGTGTTGCCTTGTGCTTGACTACTGTGTAAGAGGATCCTCGTGAGAAAGACTAATTATACCAAGGATTTCTCACTCTCACCCAGACAGACACCTAATTGTTTGTGTTTCGTAGTATTGGAGAATTGACTTACAGTGAACTATTCCAATACTTTAAATTCTAGTCTTGCTGGTGAACCCTATAAAAGGAAATTGTGTAGTTCATTTTAATTAAGCATTGATTTTAATGGTTGTAATTACTCAAAGGGAAATGGTCGTGCAACTAATGATATTGAAACTTAGTAGTGAAATAAATGTGCACACCTAACAAACAATGCCAAGTGCAATTTTGTAGAATGAAAAACAGGGTATGCCACTACGTGAGATTCAAGTTCTTTCCTTTAAATGAGAATGCAATCATTCATAAATGAAAACCTGACTATAATTCAATAAGAAAAACCTAATGCAAGTACCATGCGAGTGCAAAAATACAAGGATGCATAAGTATGCAAAAGAAAAATATTTTTTCATTTTTGAAATAAATGAGATATAAAAAACAATAATAGAATCTACAACTCTTAGACCCTGGAACCACTCATAAATAGTAGCTAACCAAGTCACCAAGAGAAAAGATACCTAATGCACTAATCCCAAAATAAAAAGGAAAAAATGAATGACAAGAAAAAAACCTAATTGAAAATAAATCAAAAGGGGTCTCTGGTAAAAAACAGAGGCTATATATAGACACCAACAATACCCAAGAAGACTCAGCAATCATCAAAACTCACCCAACAACACTCAATATCCCAAGTAAAGATCAAAACAAAAGCATACGTGATTGTATGCAGTAAACTTGCGTACATAGGCGGGAATTCAAGAGAAAACCACATGTATACGTGACTGTAATGCAAATACTTGTGTACAGGAAGAAACTTCTATTACAGAGTCACCGATTCTATTACTAAGAGAAACTTCTTATGGATTTGGGGTACCAAAATAGATAGTATGACACCAGAAATCAATCTTTCCCAATATACAAGAGCAGTAAGAAAATCTATCACTAAGGGGTATAGAATCATACCACTAGTACATGTGGACATTTTTCCCATGAAATTTCGTTGCTAAAGAAACAAAAATGACTCCTTCGGTTCATGGGAAAAATTTCATGGCTAAAGCAACAGTTTGTCACTTCGTCTCTATAGTGATGAAAGGTTACCATCTCTATAGAAACAAACATATAGAATCGTGGGCGTCGCTATAGAAACGGGAATAAAGAATCATGGGCATCACAATAGCGACAAAATTTAATGTTTAAATTATTTTTTTCTCGTGGTTGTAGCGACGAACGGGTCGTGGCTCTAGTGATGAACAAGCCGTGGCTATAACGACGACAACCTAGTTTAAAAAAAAAATCCGACGAGATTTCCATGGTTTTCGATGAACATTCTATGGATGTAGCCACAAATGGGTCATGGCTATAGTGACGACAAGCAAGTTAAAAAAAATAGTTTCTGACGGCCTTTCCATGGTTTTCAATGAACTTTTCGGGGATCATTCTGTGGATGTAGCGATAGATTGGCCATGGCTCTAGCGACGACAACCAAGTTTAAAAAAAAACAAATATTTTTCGACGAACTTTCCATGGTGCCCGACAAACCCTTCATCGATGTAGTGACGGAATGTTTGTGGCTATAGTGATAGAAGGAAATGTTTTAAAAAAATACCAATGAACTTTCTATACTAGCGACGAAATTTTGTCGTTGCTAGTATACCAAGTTCATCAACACTTGGGGTGATTTCATAGCCATTTTAGTTGCTTTAAGGAAAATGTTATAATCACCATTGTATATATGCTCCTATTTTTTTTCTATTGTTGATATAATAATTTTTTTATATATAAGAAGTATCATAGGGTGGGATTTTAACTATTATACGTAGGTTGGATCACACTTCTCACATGTGAAAAACTCTTATATGTAGGTTGGATAACACTTCAATAAATTTAACCTATATCACAAGTAAAAAAATCCTACTTGTAGTGAGAATTTCTCCTCACTACTGGGGTAAAAATGGCTCCCTTGTGCCTATAGGGCACAAGGGTAGGTTTCTACCCTTAGAAAATAGTAAAAAACAGAATGTAAAATGGTAAAAACAAAGCTATGAATTGAAACTAAGCTAATCTACACTAGAACAAGTAAATGGCAGCTATTCTAAAATACATCTAAGAGCAAATGACAAGAAAAATAAAAGAGAGGTAATGATAGAGCATTGTTGAACCCCTTTGCACACAGTGGGTTAGGGTTCCACCTCGAAAACCTACAAAAATAAGCCTATGCTACTACGAAGACAACTTGCAAAATATGTTAATGGCAAACCTGCAACTAGAAATATTGGTTAGAAAATAAAACAAGTAAATAAACATGCATAAACAAAAGCTATACCTCACTTGCATGGAAATGGGCCACCATGCCCTAGCTCATGGGAGCAGCTCTCTCTTGGTTAGGGGAGCAATGGCTTGGAGAAATGGAGATGGAGGAGAGGGAGAGTGGGTGGTTTGAGAGCAAGAGGTCTCAAAGCATCCACGGGAAGCATAACAATATGAAAATGAGGAGTGTTTTGAGAGTGACCCCCCACCCTCCTTATATAATTTTTCCAAGGGGTTTTAGGGTTTTAAGCCCTTGGTCAAGGATTTAGCCCCTTTTTTGGGCCTTTATCCCCTTCCGCCCTAACTTTAGCCCCTTTCAGGGTTTTAGCCCCTTTTTTAGGGCTTTAGCTCCTAGGGGTCTATTTTGGGCTCTTTTTGGGGGTTTTTATCCATTTTCTTCATCCTTGGGCTCTTTTGGAGGTGTGGGCGTCAAATGGAAGGTCATGGAAGGTCTTATGGAGTGAAATTAGTGTTGTGAGATGGTGTCCTTGGGCAGTGTAGGCCATTGCGAGCTGTGTGGGGGATTTTTGGGTTAACAGATTACCCCCTGATGTGTGAGGGCAGGAGCTTAATGTATGGCCGATGGACATCATAGGATTTGTTGTCGAGAGGTGGTTCTTCTGGGGCTGGGGCATGGTGGCTTTTGGTTTTTGTATTAATTTGGTTCCCATCAATGGGTGAGATACAATAAATGTGTGACATGTATATGGACAAGGCAGACATTCCCATGCTCGTGACAATGTCAAAAGAATAATTTGACCTATGCTCTAAAATACAAGAGTCGATCATATACAACTGATGTTACAATGCTGGTTGCCTCTCATGTGAGGCTAAATACAATACTGATCTGGTACATTGGACCCATGGCATTCTCATGGAATGCTACATCTTTATGACTAACGGTCTACTGGATCTGGTACATAGCTGTGTGGACTCGCTGATTGAGAGTCAGAGTCACTGTGGTACAAGTATGCTGATTCAATAATAACGGTATATTGAAGCACTTCGGGGCTTCTAATGACTTTCTCCAACACAACTCATAAATCACAAGGGACATAACCTGTTTAGGTCCCTCGAGCAACAATGAATAATTTGGGGAAAAATTTACGACCATTGCACCACATAGCGTTGTGATGTATTATATGCATCATGCCCGACTCGGTAAATAAGTATATAAGAAGACATAAAAGAGAGAAATATTTTAATAGAATGTGAAACAACGAAAAAAACGAGCAGGGTAAATATCCTTGCCTTTTTATCTTTTAATCCACATGCTAAATCAATTTCCCTTTGCATAAGTTCGGCATATTCCTCTCGATTACGATGCATTGTTTTAATGATTTTACTAACCCCTTCCCATGTTAACATACAATAGTATTTTGTACGTAGTTCAATCCATTCCTCTATCCAATAAATATTTTTTGCAATGTATAAATGTATTGCATCCCACACGCACCCAACTGTATGAAACAAAACAATTAAGAATTTTAAATTAGCTATCATTAAAGGCAATAAAGTTTACCTTAAAATACTAATGGAATAATAAAACTTACATAAATAAATAAAATAATTGTATAATAAATAAAATGTACACCATTATCCTTACCTTTCACTTTCCTCTTTCTACCTTTCCGTGACAAGACCTCCCCTTCAAATTTGTTGATGGAGTTGACATGCCAAATGCGACATAGATTGATATTTTTTGCTAAATTTGGAAGATACTATCTAATGTACACCATGGATTGATATAGCATATATCCTTGCACCATAGAACCCTCGAGGCATGCTCTTTGTCTAAAAAAATCCTTCAATGACTTCAAATGTCTTTACACCATCCACATTAACCTTGAGTTTATAGGTCCACACAATTCAATCTCCTCAACTTGGTGTATGAGATAGTGTTCTTGTGCATTGAAAAATGTTGGAAGTAAATAATTTTGCATTTCACACATTATATGAGGAATTTCTCTCTTGCAACATCTAATATCTTCTTTATGGATTTCTTTAGATGAAAGCTACCTACAAAAGGTGCAAGAAAATAACATGAATGATCAACAAGTTTGAGGCATATAATATATATGAAATTTCGAAGGTGTAAAACAAAATATGTTAATAAGTAATGCAACCAAAAGAACGTCTAACATTTTTCATTCATATAAAATTGTTACATACCTCATGTATTTACTAAGATCATATATAACTTGTTTTATGTTTTCATCAAAGCTATCTGGAAGAGCCATAGGTAGAACGTACTATAGAAAAAATCAAATCATTATCTAATGTTTCCAAATAGGAGAGAACAATTACTAAAAATATTCACTTAATGTAAATTATATACGTAAAAAATTACCTTAATGAATGTATGCCAGTCATGAGTTTTAACACCACCAAAATCACCTTTTTGGGTTAGATATTTTTTATGTTCAATGAAAACCCCGTCAGAAACCTTATGTTCTGAATGACCTGTTTTATATCAAATCTTTGTTTCTCCGTCAATAACCATGGAAGACTAATATTCCGGTTACCATTTCCGGCATTGGAAATAATTACACTTTGTAATGCGTGATTGGATTCTGCAATGTCACTACAAATTTTTCCAATTTTATCTTTGTCTGACCTTCCATCTAATGTCTTCCATATCATTTCTGTTACATTCTTCCCGATATGCATTGTATCAAACAAATGAGCTATTTGTAGGTGCTCGTAGTAAGGAAACCTACTAAATTGTATGGGATAACTCTTCATTCCTTGTGCAATCCCATTCATGCCTAAACTAAATTCATTAAAAATATACAAAAACACATTTACAATAATTCATGACACCCATGGTAGAGAAGATTCAATAAAAATATAAAAATCATAATGTTATGTGAATACATATTATATGTTGCATATACAATTTGCATACCTCGACGATGTCTGTTATATTCCAGCTTCCATATGCGAGGTGTCATTCTTCGTGGTTTCTTTGCATTCTCTTCTTTACCATTGAATTTTGTTTTTTCAATAGTTATGTACCTATGGTTCTTAGGGAGGAAGTTCTTGTACTCATCGAACACCTCCTTTTCTAAACTTCTTTAACAACAAGATTTTATCCTAGGACCACATACTGAACATGCAAATTTTCCCTTTGTTTGAAGACCTGTGATATATATGTATTGATGTTTATAGCTGCATCAAAGGATTAGTAATTTAAAATAATAAAAAAATGCATGTTTTTAATGTTAAAAACATATAATATTAATGGTGTGTGACATAAAGTTACATACCACAAAAATGTGTTAAGCTGGGAGCGTCATGAATTTTCCATGCAAGTATTCCATGGAACTAAAATTGTTTCTTCTCTATTGGTCTAGAGATGTCATACATAGTGATTCCATCCCATAACTTCAATAGCTCATCAATAAGAGGATCAATATACACATTCATATCTTTAACTTGGTACTTACCTATAAATTGATCAATAAACATACAATGTTGATATTTAGTTATCCGTCCAAACATATAAAAGGTGTTCTCATGCAGCAATTAAATAAATAACTTTATGACGTAATATACTTACAGTTTTCAATAAAATACTTGGAATAATCATTGCCAACATTGCGTGCTCTCTCTTAATGGTCATCCAAGGAGGTAGGTTGTTGTTTATGCCGAAAACTGTTAGAATAATCAACCCATAGTTACTTACCTTAGACATTAATTTTAATTATTTTTGTCTTATTACCTAGTTTCCTAGATTCCATTCTATGCTAGTTGCCTTCTACAAGTCCTAGAAGTCAACACATGCTAAAAATGAGTCATGGAGTTCTTGGGAAACATCATGGAAACCCAATTTAGCATGTCTTATTTATTCCGGATCCTCCAAAGTGCATATCTTCTTTTTCTGAAAAGATGCCTTGTTTTATTCTGATTTAAGGCAAAAGGAAAAGCTAGACTAGGTGTAGTTGGCTTTTTTTTCCCACATCATCCTCCTTCCTTTTCTCCAAATAAAAGCATGTGTGAGTTTTATTTCCATCCCTCTTTAGATTTCCCACCTGAATTATCAAATTCGTGAGCATCTTTATAGATTTGGAAACTGCTTTATGCACCTGTGGGGGAATTGACTAGATTTAGTAAGCCTACTTTTTGACTATTTCGAATGGAATATTTATGCATTCTATTATCTCATGTAATTATAAATTTCAGCAGCCTATTAATTCACAAGTTTGTATATTGTACACTTATTGAATACAAATCAGTGTTATGCTCCAATTTCAGTCTCCTTTGGTGTGAATTTTGCATGACTGATTAGCAATTTTGTGAGTGTAATTGTTCTATATATTGGGTTCAATTTCCACATGGTATTAGAGCCTTTGTATATCAATTTATATCCTTCCTTATTGCTATTGTAGGTTCGACATCTTGAATGGGAGCGCATTCTGCTGACTGGAGGGCACAGTTTCTGAGCTATGGACCAATCTCAGAAGATCATGTTGACTCCATTCAATTTATTTGAGTGGAAAGATGAGTTGGATATATTTTTGAGATTGAAAGGTCTCTACAGGGTAACTATGGAAATTAAGGTAGATCCCAATGCAGCTACAAATAATATTAAATGGCACAATAGGAGGGATGAGGCCTATGCTCTTTTGTGTCTAAGCATTTCAAGAGACCTCTTCCATCTTAATGGATTGACATCACCTCATGAAGTATGGGAGAAGCTAGAATATATTTTTGGAAATACAGATGAGATGAGAGGACATAAAATCACGAATGAGATGATCTCCTTGAGTCCCTGTAGCTTCGAATCATTGCAGCTCTACTTTTCCAAGTTTAAGGCCCTTGTTTTGCAGTTGAAATAGTGTGGGATTGAAAATAAGGAAGAGCAACTAGTTTTTTCCATACTCTCTAAGCTTGGTCATGACTATTCATTTTTTGTTTCGACCTTCCATGCCACCAAGTTGATAGCTCGATCTTGGAAGATTCCTAAGCTTGTAGAGTTCATGGAATCCCTCACACAGGAGCAAGATAAGTTGGTGATGATGGGCACCATCAAACCTTCCAAATACCAAGATTTGGTTGCTAGAGATTCAAAGGTATATTCAAAAATTAAGAAAAAAGATAAAAATCCACCTGAGTAAAAGGTAGACAAGAAAAAGTCTCAAGAGGAGCACCAAGGTTCCAAGAAGAACTCCCAGAAGAATAAGAACAAAGGAGAAATGAGCAAGTGCACATACTGCAGTAAGTACTATCATGCTGAGAACTCTTGTATGAGGGATAAAATTGACATGTTGACCCAAATCCTGGAGAAGAATAACATCTCCCTTCCTAATTTCTCAAAGAAGAGGGAAGGAGGATCAAATTCAGAGGATAGAGAGAGAGAGTACATGCCTCGGTTGCTAGCACATCAAGCTCACCTAGCTCCATCATAGACTCTAGAGCTTCTAGACATGTGGTTTCGACAAAAGATACATTCTCCTCTCTTGACATGTTGAAAGGTCCACCAATAGTTTTGGGAGATGACTCTCTCACTAGCAGTTTGGGGAAGGGAAGGATTGATCTTGACCATGGTAAGTTCAATAATGTGTTGTATGTTCCAGGTCTTGCCTCTAATCTCTTGTCAGTGTATCAGATGACTCATACTGGGTCTCCAAGGAAGGTCATATTCTCCCCTTATGATGTTGAAATCACTGAGATTTTGAATGGTAAAGTCATAGCAAAAGGCGTTGTAGATCACACTTCGAAGGTATACAAGTTTTCCCATTTTCTACCCTACTCAAATCCCTCTACTCTTCTGATTCATGCTAATGAATCAAGAAAGATTTGGCATGAAATATTTGGCCATATTAACTACAAGTATCTTTCTAATTTGAGTGAAAAATATATGGTCATAGGGTTACCAAAGATCAAGTTTTCTAAGGGAGTCTGTCAAGGTTGTATCCTAGGAAAACACCTAGAGCACAAGTATGGGAAAGCTAGTCATGAGAGAACCTTTGCACCTCTTGAGCTGATGCACAGTGACATTGCTAGTCCATTTCCTCATATGTCCATGAGTCAAGACAAATATGCATTAACCTTCATATATGAATTTTCCAGGTATTGTTGGGTTTACTTCCTAAAGCATAAGTCTGAAGTTTTTGACCTCTTCAAAGTCTTTAGAGCCTTGGTTGAAAACCAGTCTAGGAGGAAACTTGGGATACTTAGATATGACAATGGTGGTGAGTATGTCAAGTCTAAGTTCATTCAATATTGTAAATATGCAGGTATTCAGATGCAGCATTCAATCCCTTACACACCACAAGAAAATGGTGTTGTTGAGAGAAAGAACAGATCACTGAAGGAGATGGCAACCTACATGATGGAGGATAAGAATTTGCAACCAAATTTTTGGGTTGAGGCTATAAACTGTGCATCCATGATTATCCTACATCCATAATAGGTTTCCTCATAATAATCTTTATGGTATGACTCATTTTAAAGCTTGGAGTGGGCACAAGCCAGATGTGACCCATTTCAGGATTTTTGGCTCAAAGGCTTGGGCTAGAATTCCAACTGAAAAGAGGAAGGCTTTGCAGCCCCAAAGCCAAGAGTGCCTATTTTTTGGATATTTTGAATATTCAAAAGGGTAAAATCTGATCAACTTGATCACTAACAAATATTTCATTGAAAGAAGTGCTCAATTCCAAGAAGAGAAATCGAGAGTCTTCTTCACCACCAGGTCCATTGATTGTAGGTGGAGAGACTAATGAGTTTGTTGATTCTGATATGTCTAATAATTATGATTTGATTGTAGATCCTAAGAGTCCTACAAGACAAAAATGGGCATAAAATACCATTCATGTAGCTGGGGAACTAGCTAGAAATCCTAGTGACACTAGGAGGACTAGATCTCAATTTGAGAGTGCCCTTTGTGTGAAAGATCCTATATTTGTGGAGAAGTGATATATGATGGTTGAATCATATCCACAGACATATGAATATGCAGCAGATGATCCAAGATGAAAAACAGCCATGAAATAATAATTCAGCTTGCTCCAGAAGAACAACACTTGGGAATTGGTTGATCTTCCCCTAGGGAGGAAGCTAGTTCAATGTAAGTGGGTTTTCAAGACTAAATTTGCTGTTGATGGTTAACCTTTGAAATATAAGGAAATATTGGTAGCCAAGGGATACTCACAAGTACATGGTATTGACTACAATGAAACCTTTGCACCAGTGGCAAAGATGGACTCCATAAGGCTAGCTTTAACCATTGCAGCTTCGAAGCAGTGAGAGGTACATCACATGGATGTGAAGTGTGATTTGCTAAATGGACACCTCACTGAAGATATTTACATGTATCAACTTGGAGAGTTTGTTTCTAATCCATATTTAGTGTGCAGGTTAAATAAATCATTGTATGGGCTCAAGCAAGCCCCCAGGGCTTGGTATGCCAAGATTGATGCCTTTTTCCTATCACTGAGTTTTGTTCGATGCAAGTATGATCCTAATGTATATTTGAAGATGATTCATGGATATTTTATGATTACTATATTGTATGTGGATGACCTTCTGATTACAAGAAGTTCAAAAAAAGAGATTTCCTCCTTGAAGGATGCAATGAACCATGCATTTTCTATGACAGATTTGGGATTGTTGAGCCAATTCTTGGGTCTTGAAATTGCTCAATCCCAACATGGAATCAAATAATATAAGTCCAAGTATGCTTTGGATTTGCTGAACAAGTTCAACATGAAATATTGCAAGCCAAGCAAGACTCCCTTCCTTTCAAGAGTTAAGCTTGAAGAAGCAGGTTCTTCTCCTATGGTAAATAATACACTGTATTGGCAATTGATTGGGTGTTTGATTTATGTTACATGCACTCAACCTGATCTATATTATTTAGTTAGTGTGGCTTTGAGATACATGGATCAGCCTCATGAGATCCAATAGAGAGAATCCAAAAGGATCCTAAACTTTGTTCATCCTAAACTTTGTTCAAGGAACGAGAACTCATGGGATCTTCTACAAAGAAAAATCTTATCTTCATTTGATTGGGTTTATTGATAGTGATTGGGAAGGTGACAAAACAGATTGAAATTCTACATCAGGATATGTGTTCATGTTTGCAGAAGGACCAATCGGCTGGTCAAGCAAGAAGTAGAGTTCCATAGCACTCTCATCTACAGAAGTAGAGTATAGAGGAGTTGTAAATGCAACAACTCAATGTTTGTGGTTGTAGGGGATACTTGGAGAATGCGGTTTCCAATCATAGTTTTCAACTATTATATACTATGATAATCATAGCACCATTCTAATCTGTAATGATCCAGTTCAAATACAGTGAACCAAGCACATTGAGATCCATATGCATTACATCTGACAGCTTGTGCATGATGGCACCATTGATATACTCTTCTATGCATATTCAAAACAAGTAATAGACATCTTCACCAAATTTTTTTATGAGAATACCTTCAGCAATCTCAAATCACTACTGGGGATTGCTGATCATGCTATGAAGCATGATTGATGACAAGATTTCCAAAATTTTGTTTTTTCCTGTCCATGTTTAAGGGAGGATTTTCCCACTGGGTTTTTACCTCTTTCTTTGGTTGTATGGACAAGTAGTATGTAAATGGTGACTAAGACTTGTTGCTAGTCCCTATATTTTCCCGATATTTACTCATAAAGTCAGGCTTAAGGGGGGGTGTTATAATAATCAACCCATAGTTACCTACCTTAGACATTAATTTTAATTATTTTTGTCTTATTACCTAGTTCCCTAGATTCCATTCTATGCTAGTTGCCTTCTACAAGTCGTAGAAGTCAAAACGTGGTAAAACTAAGTCATGGAGTGCTTGGGAAACATCCTAGAAATCCAATTTAGCATGTATGCTTTATTACAGTGTAACGTCCCCGACCCTCCGACCGGTGAAGAGGACACTATGATACATCAAATAATTTGGGCATCTAGCCCCATGAACATGGACTTACATACATATATTGCTGAAGCATGATACTTAAAAACATAAAACATATTACGAAGCATAATCATTCATATACACAATGGAAGAAAAACATATCAATCAACACTCATGCATATACAAATCAACATTTAACATGTATATCATCATTCATCAATGGTAAATATTATTGTAGACACAAGTTAGGAAAGAATACTTATCTTATTAAGAACTTATTCTGCAACCAGCTATGTCGCTGCAATGTTCCACTCAACCATAGGCCCGCATGCTCCTCAATCTCTCAGCAATGATGCCACCCTAGAGTCGGGCATGATTCCTCAAGGAATAAGGAACTAACAGGCTTACACATAGCCAAGGATAACAACACCACAAGGGTACACAGTTCAGCCAAGCCAACATAGTTGGGTTTATCAGGCAAACAACACACCAACCAAGCCAACAAAGTTGGGTTTATCAGGCCATCCATGAGTTGGGAAAGGCTAAATGCTAAGATGGTGAGCTAATTGAAGAGCTATAGACACCCACACTAGAGCCATCCTAGCTTCTAGAACACCCACACACACCCAACACAAGGAAACCAGTCCCTTCTCTGCAATGCAATCCCTTAGACCCTGATCTCCCTTACAGTGCTATTTAGGGGTTATGGAGAAGAAAACCAGCTCAGTAGCTTTGCATGTGTGGTTCTCAACCCACCAGGTTTATCAAGCACCTCAGGCCCTCATTCACCACTCCAATGCAGTCCAAGGACAAAACCAATGCATGCAAGCAGCCAACAACTATTCAAAATTTTACAAGGGAAAAACGTAGTTCATCAATCATGGAAAATAACAGGCCATGGGAAAATATGAAACCATAGCTCCCGATCCTCAAGGAAATTGATTCTCAATCTGTGAGTGAGGGAAAAAAGACACAACCAAAGAAAAATGTGGAAGAGACCACCGCCCCCACAGCGTAGGGACCCACAGCATCTAATTGATCCTCAATACAATCCCTATAGAATTTTCACAGATCAGAAAAGGGTAAAAGAACATACTACCACTCTATACGGGAAAGACAAAATGCAACCCCACTAAACTATTGATGCCATTATAGCCTCGAATCAATGGTGGACATAACAGAACAATACACAATCTGAAATTGAAGGAAAAAGATACAAAACTCTGCATGAATAGAGGAAGAGCATTTCTTCAATTAGCAAGTGGTGTGTGAAGGAATGGAGAACCCCCAAACAATGAATTGGGGATATTTTAACTCAGTCCGCGTAAAGAAACTGAATAGACTCATGATCTGGTTAATGGGCAGACCATTCGCACACCGTGGAGAGTGAGAGCAAGTGTGGCCGTGGTAGTGGTCTTTCTGCCCACAAATTGATGCCCCAACTAACAATGTAAAACTAAGGTGGTGGTGAGAAAAAGAGAGTGGTGACACATGGCTCTTCCTCCATGACTCAATGTTCAACACCCCCCTTTCCTTATCCTTAGGAATCATGCCCCTTCTCAATTTAGTTGCAGTGAACATAGCTAGTTGGGTTACTTAATTAAAATGCACATTTACATGATGTTACAATTTAATATATGCCATATGTCCCGATATACCATCGGTGACCATTCCAATCAAAAACATAACATAACTAAATTGATGGTGGGGCCTTTGCCCTTAGCTCCGCACCATGATTATTTACAATAAATGTATCATGTATATTTAATGCAAGTGGGGTTAAAAATACGGTATTACATTCCCCTCCCCCTTCAATAGCATTGGCCTTAGTGCTTTTACAAAATTTGAACAAAATGCTACACTGGTACCGACTTAGTGTTCTGCAGAATTGAACAAAAATGTATGTGCCAATCGCATGGCATCCTCCAACTCCCACGTAGCCTCTTCAGGTCTGTAGTGCTCCCATTGCACCTTTACCTGTCCTATGGCTCGGTTGTGGGGCATTGTGACCTTCCTGTCAAGGATGTGCATTAGCTCGATTTGGAACTCTCCCTTGGGTTCCACCTAAATCACATCCCAATTTATCACATGGTTAGGATCATGTACATATTTCTTAAGCAAAGAAACATGAAAAACATTATGAGCTCTAGTACCAGCAGGCAATGCAAGTCTATATGCAACTGGCCCTATTCTTTCAAGCACTTCAAACGGCCCACAGTATCTAGGTGACAGCATGGCACAACTTTCAAGCTTCAAGGAAAATTTCTTTTCTTTCACTCTAAGGTAAACATGATCACCAACACTGAACTCTCTATTCACCCTATGATTATCTACATAGCTTTTCTGTCTGTCATGTGCTGCTTTTAGATACCGCCTGATCTTTACAACCTCTTGCTCCATTTCCTTGAGCAATTTTGGTCTAAGCACAACTCAGTTCACTGGGTTATCCCAAGTCACTGGTGTCCTACACCTTCTTCCATACAAAGCTTCATACGGACTCATCCCCAAGGATGCTTGCTGTCTATTGTTATAAGCAACCTCTACCAAGTGTAAGTAATCTTCCCACTTGGTTGATTTTTCCATCGCATACATGTGAAGCATATCTTCAAGCACCTGATTAACTCTCTTTGTCTGCCCATCTGTCTGAGGATGGTATGCAGTGCTGAAGTTTAGCTTTGTACCCAAATTTGCAAACAACCCTTTCCAAAAATTGGAAGTAAACTTGACATCTCTGTCAGAAACTATTGCCTTAGGCAATCCATGCAATTTGAAAATCTCCTTCATGAAGATCTTTGCAATGTCATCAGTCTTATGCGTAGACTTCACTGGTATAAAATGTGTTTCTTTTGTCAACTTGTCTACCACAACCATGATGGAATCATGTTGTCTCCAAGTCAGCGGCAAGCTTGTAATAAAATCTATGGAAATAACTTCCCATTTCCATTCCGGAACTGGAAAAGGATGCAATAAACCTGCTGGATGTTGATGCTCAACCTTTACCTATTGACATTTCATGCACCTTGAAATGTATTCAGCCATGTCCTTTTTCATTCCTGGCCAAAAGCACTACTTCCTAGCTGTAGCAATTGTCTTTTGGTACCCTAAATGACCAGAATATGGAGCTTGATGGATTTCATCCATAACAACTCTCCTCAAATATGCTACATTCGGAGTATAAATTCTGCCTTTATAAGTAAGAAGTCCATCTTCTTCCAATTTATATTCTTCATACTTCTTCTCAAGACTTTGCTGCTGCAATTTGTCTTTTACCTGCTCATACAATTCATCTCTGGCAACGTGATTAACAATCTGCTACCTCAAATCTGATTGAGAAATACTAAGAGATGCCACATGCATTTCCTGCACCTTCCTGCTGAGTGCATCAGCTACCTTATTCTCTTTCCGTTTTATATGCTTGATTTCAAAATCAAACTCGCATAAAAATTCCAGCCATCTTGCTTTCCTAGCATTCAAAGTAGATTGATCAAACAAATACTTCAGACCACAATGGTCTGTCCTAAGTTCAAATCTTCTACCCATCAAGTAATGCCTCCACATCTTGAGAGCATGTACTATGGCTACAAGCTCAAGATCATGAGTGGCATAGTTCCTCTCATGCTCCTTCAACTTTATTGACTCATAACATATCACGTGGTTGTCCTGCATAAGGACTCCTCCAAGCCCTTGTCCGCATGGATCGGTACACACCACAAAATATTTCTTTGGATCTACAACTTTCAATACTAGTGCACTGGTGAGAAGATTCATCAATAGTTGGAATCTTTCTTCACACTTCGAAGTCCATTCGAACTTTGCCCCCTTCTTCTGCAAAGAAGTGATGGCATGTGCAACCTTGGAAAATCCTTCAATGAATCTCCTGTAGTATCCTGCAAGTCCCATAAAATATCTTACATCAATCACATTTCTTGGAGTAGGCCAATTCATAATGGCTTCAATATTTTCAGGGTCCATGGATATACCCTCTTTTGAGATAATGTGACCCACATACTAAATTCTATCGCTGTAGAAGTCACACTTGCTCAGTTTTGCATACAATTGATGTTCCCTGAGCACTTGCAATGTCAGTCTCAAATGCTCTTCATGCTCCTCCTCATTCTTGGAATAAACAAGAATGTCATCAAGGAAAACAAGAACAAAATTGTCCAAATACTTATTGAAGACACCGTTCATAAGGCACATAAATGTAGTTGGTGCATTTGTGAGACCAAATGGTACCACTACAAACTCATAATGTCCATACCTTGTCCTGAAGGCTATCTTATGATTGTCTTCATCCTTGATTCTCACCTAATGGTAACCAGACCTCAATTCAATCTTGGAAAACACCTTTTCTCCTCTCATTTGATCAAAGAGATCATCAATCCCAAGCAAAGGATATTTATTCTTCATAGTAACCTTGTTCAACTGTCTCTAATCAATACATAACCTAAGTGTACCATCTTCTTCTTCACAAATAGAACCGGTGCTCCCCAAGGAGACACACTCGATTGAGCATACTTCTTTTCCAATAACTCTTATAGTTGCATCTTCAACTCTAGCATCTCTAGTGTACTCATCCTATAGGGTTTCTTGGACACTGGTGCTACTCTTGGCACAAGTTCAATGGTGAAATCAATGTCCTACTTTGGAGGAAGCCCTGGAATCTCATCAGAGAACACATCCCTGAATTCTTGTAACACCTGATAGTCCTCCAACCTAGGAGCTTCATCTCCTGTTGGTTCCAGAATATGAGCTGCATACAACTAGCAACCTTTCCTATAGAACTTCTTCAATTGCATTGCTGAAACTTTTCTTACTAAAATTACCTTCAGAATACCTTTCGCAAATACTGGGTTTCCTTCTTCATCCATGCATTCAAAATTCTTATTATAATAGTAAAGCTTCACTCAGTGAGCTTATAACCAATCCATTCCAATGAGAACATCATAGGAACCAAGCGGTAGAATATTCAGATCTACACAAGTATTCAATCCATTCATGACCAATGGACATTTCTCTATCACTTCTCTGACCTTTCTCTTAGTCCCAGTGGCTAGCTGAACTAGCCAAGATTTTCCATGCTTTACCTTCTTAAAAGCACAAATCTCCACTACTCTAGGAGTAATGTAACTGTGAGTAGAACCAGGGTCAATCAAAATAGAAACAAATTGTTCAACAATCTTACCTGCAATTTCAACCACAGTTGACTGATGATCTTCCTGGCGGTCCTCTTGTGCTGCATAAATTCTAGGGACTACTCTTGCTACTTGACCCACTGTTTCTGCTCCCTAAATGTTATAAGCTGGTCTTGCACTTTCATTCTCAAGTGGACAATATCTACGCAAGTGAGGTCCTTCACATTTCCAACAATTGAGTGGACCTTTATTCCGATGTGGCTCTTTAGGATTTCCACCTGTCACTCCAATTGGATTACTCGCAGCTTAGGATGGATGCTTCTGCTGATTCATGAATCTAGAAGGTTTGAAACCTTTCCTTCTTTGGTCAAACTTCTCATTCTTCTTGTCCTTCCATGCCTTATGGTAATTAGGTTTACCTTTGCTTTGCTCATAGCAATACTTAGCCTTTCTTATTGCTTCTTCAATAGTTCTTGGTTCATAAAACTCAATTCTATCTCTGTAAGCTTGAGGCAATCCGCTCAGAAACCATTGGATCTTCACTTTTTCATCTTTGATGTACCGAACATACCTCAACAATTACAAAAACTTATTTGCATATTCATCCATGGTCTGCTATCCCAATCTCAGCTCATGGAACTCCTTGATCTTGTTATCATAATACCTGTCAGAAAGGTATTTCTGCCTCAAATAATTCTTTAACTATTTCCACTTCAGTTTACTTTCACTGATTCCCTTTACTTGCTTGAAGTGTTCCCACCAAATGGATGCTCATCCATTCAGATTGAATATGGAAACTCTCGCCATCATGTTTCTTGAATAATCCCATACTTAGAAGTACTTCTTTATCCCAAAAAGCCAAGCTTCAGCTTCTTGTCCCGTCTTTATCTCACCATCAAATGTAGGTGGTTTAGCTTTCCTAAATTCATCTCGATAGCAATCCCTCTGGTGCCTTCTTCTTTTACTTTTATGAGAAGATGAGCTTGTATCTCCACTGGATTCTTCAGATTCAGATGATCCACTGGAAGTCCTTCTCCTTCTCCTGGTGCTGCTCTTACTGCCTTCTCAGCCAGAGTCTATATTTTTCTGCAAGTCTATCAAACTCTGCAATATGTCAGCATTCAACTAATGCTTCTCTTTTTGGGATTTTACCAAGCTTCTCATGGTGGATGCAACCTCGGACAGTGTCCCCTGGAATATCCTTCCATTCGACTCTATGTCATCATTTCCATTATGGAAATTTTCTCCCATGGAATATTCTGCTTGCTCGTAAGAATCTCGAGCACCATACCCATCATGGGTACTCATGACTGAACCACCTCTTGCTTTACCATACTGTTCTTTCCAGAGTACTGCTCTTGGAAGTTGTCTATAATTATGCAATGTGTTAGTAGCAAACTGTTAGATGCATGTCATTGATATAAATAAAAACTACTTACCTTCCTCTTTTGGAAATTCATAGAACACAATTTTGCTTAAAACACAAAATTTTCCTCCTTTTCTTTTCAGCCCTATGACCATGGATAGTATGCTAAAATCTATTGAAACCTATTGAAATATGGTTGGAAACTGCTTGCAAAATCACTGAGAAATTGCTTCGAAAAACCCAAATTTCCCTAGGCCCAATCGGACCTCTTCCTAGCTATTTTTCTGACATTTCGATGGTCAAGCCAACTAACTCATCGGCTGTCTATTTATTTATTTTTCTTTGGTGTTTTGGTGAGAAAACGACTAGACTTCCGATTTGCACTGGCGGAAAATCAACTGTTCATCGAGTGCATAGTCATTTGAGCAAGCGCAACGGTGGAAAGTAATCTTACTATGATTTCCATGGGTGAACCGACTAAGCTTCCGATTGGTGATCCGATCATTAACAATTTTTTGATGCCTTTATACTCTTCAAAGTTGGGTCTCTTCCCTACTGACTCCCCAATGTTTCGGTGGCTGAACCTCTAATTCCTTCCGCTATATCGGGCCTAGAATCGTCTATCATTCTGAACTTTATTGGCAATAGCATAGACTAACCATGTTGCATCGATGGCCGGGCTCTACGCATATGATCGTTAGTCGTTAATATTTTCGCAATGGCAGCCCACAATTGAAGTACATCTTCCATAGCCATGGGTCTATGAGTTGTCAGAGCCTCTAGAAGCTGCGGCATCGGTGCTTGGATGCTCTCCTCGTCGGGTGGTTAGTCCTTTCAGTCTCCTCAATGGTGGACATTCAGTCAACAAACTTTACCTGACGTAGTTCATCGGCAACAGAATAACCTATTCATTGTTGATTTCATTAACTAACCATCTTCGATGACCGATGATTCTATGACTGAGAAAAAAAATTGAAATCTTTCTCTTTATTCTTCCTCTTCCTTTTGCTGATTATGTCGGCTCCATCTCCCTTATCCTTCACCAATCAAGCAACTGCTTGTTACCGCTACTGTTCACCAAAAACCGTGGCACTGGTGATGAATACTAATAACATGATCCAATGGCCGATGAAGTCGATACATAGAAAAAGAATTGGAAATTCTGCGCCATCGACAGTCGGAGGTCTTACCCGTCGAAAGCATAGTGGTCAAGCCATCCGCAATGGCGATGCTTAATCAGCTAAGCATCGACGATCCATCTGTCTAAGTGTTCTGATGCACTGATGGCCAAACACTTAGAAATTTTTTTGAATTTTCCTCCCCAGTCTCCCACTGCATCGACCGTCGGGTCAACTATCCGTCAGGTGGCCTTCCCACTAAGTGCTCCGCTGCATCGAAAGAACTTGTCACTAAGTTTTCTGATGAGTTGACATTCTGGCACATAGATTTTTTTTTGAATTTTCCTGTCATCACCCTTTTCTCTTGGTTTCTGCTGGGAAGTAGGAAACCTTCCACTGTTAACTGTTCTCATGGCCAGAGGCCCAATGCTGCAACATAACTCTGTGACTACATCCTCACGGCCCATCCAGGCCCATGCTACAACTAGAGCTCTTATACCACACTGTAACATCCCCGACCCTCTGACCGGTGAAGAGGATGCTACAATACATCAAATCATCCGGGCATCTAGCCCCATGAACATGGACATACATACATATACTGCTGAAGCATGATACTTAAAAACATAAAACATATTATGAAGCATAATCATTCATATACACAACGGAAGCCAAACATATCAATCAACACTCATGCATATACAGATCAGCATTTAACATTTATATCATCATTCATCAACGGTAAATATGATTGCAAACAAAAGTTAGGCAAGAATACTTATCTTATTAAGAACTTGTTCTGCAACCAGCTATGTCGCTGCAACATTCCACCCAATCATAGGCCCGCATGCTCCTCAATCTCTCAGCAACGCTACCACCCCCAAGTCAGGAATGATTCCCTAAGGAATAAGGAACTAATAGGCTTACACATAGCCAAGGATAAGAACACCACAAGGGTACACAGTTTAGCCAAGCCAACACAGTTGGGTTTATCAGGCAAACAACAGATGAGCCAAGCCAACAAAGTTGGGTTGATCAGGCCATCCAGGAGCTAGGAAAGGCTAAATGCTAAGCTAGTGAGCTCATTGAAGAGCTGTATACACCCACATCAGAGCTATCCTAGCTTCTAGAACACCCACACACACCCAACACAAGGAAACCAATCCCTTCTCTGCAACGCAGTCCCTCAGACCCTAATCTCCCTTATAGTGCTATTCAGGGGTTGTGGAGAAGAACACCAGCTTAGTAGCTCTGTCTATGTGGTTCTCAATCCACCAGGTTTATCAAGCACCTTAGGCCCTCATTCACCACTCCAATGCAGTCCGAGGACAAAACCACTACATGCAAGTAGCCAATAGCTATTTAATCTTTTACAGGGGAAAAACACAGTTCATCAATCATGGAAAATAATAGCCCATGAGAAACTATGAAACCACAGCTCCCAATCCTCAAGGCAATCGATTCTCAATCTGTGCATGAGGGGAAAAATACACAGCCAAAGCAAAATGTTGAAGAGACCACCACCCCCACAGCATAGGGACACACGACATCCAATTAATCCTCAATACAATTGCTGTAGAATTTGCATAGATCAGAAAAGGGTAAAAAAACAAACTACCACTCTATACAGGAAAGACAAAATGCAACCCCACCGAACTAATGATGCCATTACAGCCTCAAATCAATGGTGGACATAACAGAATAATATGCAGTCTGAAATTGATGGAAAAATATACAAAACTCTGCATGAATAGAGGAATAATGTTTCTCCAATTAGAAAGCGGTGTGTGAAGGAATGGCAAACCACCAAACAATGAATTGGGGAGCTTTTAACTCAGTTCACGTGAAGAAACTGAACAAACTCACGATATGGATAGTGGGAAGACCATCCACACATCTTGGAGAGTGAGAGAAGGCATGGGTGTGGTAGTGGTATTTCTACCAGCAAATCACTACCCCAACTAACAATGGAAAACTAAGGTGGTGGTGAGCAAAAGAGAGCGGTGACACATGGCTCTTCCCCCATGACTCAATGTTCAACATCCCCCCTTCCTTATCCTTAGGAATCATGCCCCTTCTCAATTTAGATGCAGTGAACATAGCTGGTTGGGCCATTTATTTAAAATGCACATTTACATGATGTCACAATTTAATATATGTCGTATGTCCCAATATACCATCGATGACCATTCCAATTCGAAACAAAACATAACTAAATTGATGGTGGGGGATTTTCCCTTAGCTCTGCACCATGATTATTTACAATATATGTATCATGTATATTTAATTCAAGCGGGGTTAAAACTGGGGTATTACATATAGATCCTCCAAAGCACATATCTGCTTTTTCTGAGAAACTGCCTTGTTTTATTCTGATTTAAGGAAAAAGGAAAAGCTAGACTAGGTGTAGTTGATTTTTTTTCCCACATCATCCTCCTTCCTTTTCTCCAAATAAAAGCATGTATGGGTTGTCTTTCCATCCCTCTTTATATTTCCCACTTGACTTAGCAAATTCGTGAGCATCTTCATAGATTTGGAAACTGCTTTATGCACCTATGGGGTATTTGACTAGATTTAGTAAGCCTACTTTTTTACTATTTCAAATGACATCTTTATGGATTTGATTCTCTCATGTAATTATATATTACAGCAGCCTATTACTTCATAATGTTGTCTATTATACACTAATTGAATACAGATCAGTGTTATGCTCCAATTTTAGTCTCCTTTGTTGTGAATTTTGCATGTTTTATTACCAATTTTGTGAGTGTAATTGTTCTATCTCTTGGTTTCAATTTCCACAAAAATAGGCCACACTAAATAAATAGAACTAAGCTCACCAAATGGATTGAAACCATCAGCTGCCAATGAAGGTCTAACATTACGAGGTTCAATGCAGAACCATCTGCAGGAATTCGAAGAACGCCATATTTACTTCTATTCTTCGCATGGTAATCCATAAACTATGCTATAATTTGGCACCTAAATAGTCGTTGGAAACGTGGAATTATGGGAATATAACGAAGAACTTTTCGAGGGACCTCTTTTGTTAATTGATAAGTTCGATATCTACTAATTTCACATTGTGGCCATTTGTTTTCTGATGAATGTTGTCCATAATATATAATATGATCATTAGTACATGCATCAATAGATTGATACTCCACTTCAATTTCTTTCATAATGAAGAATACGTCTCAAGTTTTGTGTGGTAAATTATTAGATGGTATTAATAGAAATTCACCCAACAATCTGCAACATTGAGAAAAAGTGAATTGTAAACAATAAACGTCATAAATAATTCATATCCCTAATTTATGAATTAATTAACACTAAAAATAGAGGAATCTAGTCAAATTTACATACCTTAGGAGATGTGTGAAACAAGTGTTTGATAAACCATTCAAAACCTTCAAGTTCACCAAAAACAATATAGAAAATAGAATATTCATTGTTGAGCCTTCATATAGAGGTTCTTGGGACTTCTCGAGAAGAGGATAATTAGGAAAATCATGGAGGTTGTCCTCATCCTGTTATCACTCTAGGAAACTACTATAGGTTGTAGCTTGAGGATTCCTGGTAACTTAAATGTTTTTATGGTTTTTCTAAATCGATCAAGTAAGATGACCTAAAGGACCTCAGACACTCAAGACATGCATAAAACTCAATCAAAAGATAAGGCTTCTAACTACCAATGTTTAGAGGTTTGATAATAGGGTGAAAAGATGGAGAACTTACTATGCTGCCAGATTTATATATAAAGCAGTTACATTTAAATGGCTAATCATAACAAGGAAAAGTACTTGTAATTAAACTCATCAACATACAGATAGGGTGACAGCTATTAGATATTAAATAACATGAATAAACTTGAATTAGAAATTCAAGCACAAGCATAGAACATAAAAGATATGGAAGCTGAACATATAATAGCAAAAGAGCTTATATTAGGTCATGAATAACATGAGAAGCTTGATAATAATAAAGGTCTAAAGGTCCTTGAAGTCGAACCCTTGCTTCAAAATAACTCTTAGGCTTTATAGCCTTTACAAAAATATTTAGATCCTGAAAAGTTGGATTTGATTTACTAAAAATAGATAAAATAAATGTTTTTTGCAAAATTAGGTCAAAACCCCTAATTTAAGTAATAGTCTATCTAACTCTAACACTTGTTCACTCATTGAACTCTTTGATAAATGTAGTGATTACTGACGTAGAGCTGTAACTTGTTATTTGATAGAGAAGCCATGGTTGGTCAAAAATAGTTAGGGTTTGTGACCCATTTCTCCTTGATTGCACCTTCAAAACTGGAATAGACCTCCTCCACTGGTGCTTTTCATCAATTTTCAGCTTCATAATTCACCCTTGAGGTGTTTGTACCCATCAAAACTGGTTCTGTGTGTAAACATATCATTTTGCACCCTTTTTTTCTTTTGGTGGTTAAGGAAGCAGAGTCTTGGGTCTGTTAGCTGTCGAAAGCTTTACTTTCGGTGGCTAATGAACAGTTGTTGTGTTCACCCAAGCCATTAAAATCTCTGTTTCCTACAAAATTTTATTTATACTTTAAATCAAACTTTTACAGTTTTTACCTCGATTCTTTTAGTGTTTCTTCCATTTACATAGGGTTTGACATAGCAGCATCATCATGAGCTAGCTCAAGATCCTAAAAGCCTGCTGCTGTCTCTTCTAGGGTTTCTAGTGTAAAGTGAGCTTGAGAGCTAGGGTTTGAGTTGAAATTATTCATATGCAACCTCAATAGTCTAATCATCCTATAAAGCCTGGTGTTGTGCTTCATAATCCTCAGATTCCTTTTTGGCAGCAAGAAATACATCCCCTTCATTTCTAGCAGAGAATTATGCAATTGAGTATTTTTCTTGGTTAATATTGCTTTAGTTCTTTTTATCTCTCTCTCTAAGACCTCCATTTCATGTATTTTCCCAAACAGCTAGTTTATTCTCTAAGACCTAGGTTTTCTTGAGGAGGTCTCTGCCATTGGTTCTTCATGACCTTCCCTTGGTGTTGGTGAGGGAAACTCCTCATATTCTGCTGCCACTTGCTATGTTAGGTCATCTTTTGCACTCAAAATTTGGCCAAACTGCTGAAAACTAGGGCTCAAAGATGAATTTGTCCCTTCAAATTTGTGACACCTGTGTATAAAAAAAAAGAGGTTTTTGCATATTGGTGTGTTGTGAGCAAAAACCTCTCTTAATTTTTTGAAAATCATTTTCATTTTCCTGAGATCTGTATTTCAAAAATATGTGTAAAATAGGGAAATTCTGAGATCCAAAAATTAGGGCTCATAGATGGATTCGATTCTACCAATATGAAATACCTGTAGGAAAACTGAGAGAGTTTATTGTTCTCTGGCATGTTAGGAACAAAAAAAACCGATCATTTTGAAAAATGCTTCTCCAATCACTCAAAATAATTATTTTAAAAAGATGAATTTTTGTTGTAAAACGCCAATTTCGGTGGCTTGGAGTGCCCTGAAATTTTGGTCTTAGCTGTCGAAATTATACTTTCGGTGGTTTAGAGACCATTTTGAAACTACTCTTAGCCATGAAAACCTATGTTTTGAGTTTTTTGAGCGGGTCCTCCTCCTCTCTGCACCTGCAAAATTGAAATTCAAACCTTAGGGAAGGATACTACAATGCTAGATCCATAGAGGGCTAGGCTCAATCAGAATGCATGCAAATAAATGTGGAGTGTACTAAGGATATGGTGCTGATTTGGAGGGGTTAATAAATTGATTGGTACTTGAGAAAAATGATGGTAAACTCTGGTGAGAACCACGAGATAGCCAGCACAACAATTATTTTTAACTGGGACTTGATGTTTCATGGTGGTTCAACTACAGTCATGAGATAGATGGAGGTAAGGCTATGGTTTTGGTCTTTATGAGTCACTTCAGATCAATAACAACCTTTTATTCACCAAATTATTATTTTATGTAGTCCCCTATTCTTTTCAATGGTTAAGTGCTAGATCATGACGTGCCTCATGCTGACAGCATTGGTTTCGATGGATAAGCTAACCATTTTTCCTCTTTTGGCATTTTCGATGGTTAAGGGAATATTGGGTCTAATTTGAAAGTTGTTGAAATATAGGCTTCTCGGTGGTTAATGAACTATTGGTACGTTTTCCTAAGCCACTGAAAGCTTCCTTTCCAAAATTTATCTAAAAACTTCTTTAATGAGCTTTTAGTGGTTAATGTCTCCCTAGACCCAATTGCTAAGCTGCCAAAATCTAGGATTTTCAGTGGCTAATGAACTGTTGGTAAGTTCACCTAAGCCACTGAAATCTCCCTTTCTGAAATTTTATTAAAAACGAAGTCAACAAGATTTTGGTGGTTAACGTAGTCCTGAGTCTGAATTGTTAGCTACCAAAAGATGGGATTTTCAGTGGCTAATGAACTGTTGAAAAGTTCTCCTAAGCCACCGAAAGCTAAACTTTCAAATTTCTTAAACAAATAGAACACCAGGCATTCCAATTTTGTTAATCACCCAAACATCTTTCATAATATACCCTGAAATATTCACTGCTACGAAAAAATAAATTGTCTGAGTTTGACCAATTGAAAATTAATTTATTTAGGAGATAACACATCCAATGGAGAAAATCTATCTTGTAGAAGTCTATTTATCTCCTCTTCAGTACCATTTGTATCAGTAACATTCTCTTCATCAATAGGATCATTAAGAACTCCATCTTCAATAGCATGATCTCCATGCTCGTTGTCTTGAAAAGTAGTATTTGTACTATTATGTGGAAAATAGCTTTCTGGAGGTCAACATCTTGGGGGCATTGTATTTATATTTACAAACAATGCAATAACATTACTATATAATATACAACACATATATTTAAAATTTTAAAAAAATTATGAATACAATATCAGTACTATTACAAGATGTACAATATGTAATGAATAACGTCTTACCAATGGATGATAATCATAACCCCCCTTCAGCATGCCCTTTCTCCTTAGAATGTTTTTCAGCTGATGTTCATAAAATTGTTCTAGTTTGCAAACCTCTGCAATCATTGCAAGGACAATAACACTTTCCATCACCCTTCGCCTCTAATGCTGCCATAGCCTCAACATACCTCCTATTGTTTTCTTCCCAATAAAATGAATTTGACATTCTGGTAGCCTATAACAACAAAATAAACTCATTAATCAATATATAACATAAGTCCAAAAGTAAATACATAATATCAAACAGTTATGTGTTTCTCAACTTCCTTTTAACTAATATTAATGACTTATACATAATCTTGACTTATCTTTAACATATACTTCTACTGCACAAGTCACTATACAAAATAGTGCACAAGATAATGCAAGCTATACTACACAAGCTAATACAAAATATTATATTGCACGATCTATTACAACATGTTATACAAAAATTATAAAATTATAATTAATACAACACCAACAAGCTTGTTAGGAAAAAATCTTGCACTTGTGATCCAAAGTCCCAAGATCAAGTTCAAGGCTGAATGAAACTAAGAAGGAAGACAACGTCACCACACAAAAACACTCTTCTTACTTAAGACTATATCTTCTCTAGTACAATGACCTATCCTACAATTAGGATTGCTAAAGCATAGGCCAATATGGTTCAAGGTGAGGCAAAGAGTTCCTTTATCCCAACAGAATATTATTTGATAATTTAATATTTTTTAAAGGAGGCTAGAGGTGTATGATCAATGCCCAAAACACATTTCCACATATGGAGTCAAAAAGAGTATTAAAGGGATGGAAATGGACGGGTATGATTCAAAAAAGTTGTTGTTATAAAGATGAAAAAATTACCAATGGTTGTTGAATTAAGTCGTTAGGAATTATATGTTTGCATGCCCTTTTAGAGGTGCCCACCAAGGAAATTGCTATTACAACAACATGTGATCTTATCCCAAGCTGAAGTTCACCATGACTGATTTCTATGAAATACAACAACATAAATGGTTCAACTCAAAAATAAAAAAGGAAGTAACAAGTAGTTACACATTGTTTTAATTCCCTTCTTGAATATCTTATTGCAACATATTTTAAGTGTAATTTCCAACACATATAAATAACAAAGTGGGATGAATGGGTAACTACACATAATAATAAATCCCTTGAAATCACACAACCTTATAAGACAATAAACATAAATCAAGCAATAGAGTTATTTCTCCAATACTCCAATAATCATTACAATAGGAGGAGCTCATATTATATAGATGGAGAGCTCAAAACCTCTTATAAAATAAGAAAATCCAATGTGAAAACCTAGATCTCCATAGGGAGGAGTAAAGATAAAATATTCTCCAACTAATTCAACTAATTCATAACAAGTCAATAAACCTAAAGAAATGAAATACAAAACAAATGGATTTAAAATTGAGGATTCCACATGTCCCTCTCATGTGAAAAAATATTCCTTAGTCTCATACATGTTGATTATGCAAAAGAATCCATGAAATAATAAACAATGGTCCCTAACTATGCGCCCTCCAAGAAATCCTCCAAAACAAGCATAGATTGGTGAACATAAGGGAGATATCCACTAGAACCATGACGATTTGTTTATAAGATAATAACAAAATGGCTATGGTTTGTTGAGTTGTAACAACTCTTTCCTCCAGATGTGTGAAAAAATAATAAATTAAAAGGGTCACTCAATCAAATGCCATCATGTTCCTTAGTGCTAAAGAAATGGGAGTGCTCCATTATAAATGAGCAGTCAAATCTATATACACCATAAAATATCCCAATAAAAAGGGGTCGCACTATTATTTTTCATGTTCAATTATATTATAGAGATTAAAAGGTTTCAACAAATTCACATGAAAGGGCACATAAATAAAAAGGCCATAACAAAAAAAAAACTAGTGCATTGCCCAGTCAAACTAACCTGGAAAACGAATGAGAAAAAAAATTTGATGTGTCAAACCAGTACCAAAATATTCAAATCGCAGAACGATAAAGAAATAGAAAGAACGTTGCAACTATAGAAAATGCTTATGAAGAAATGACTTATGAACATGTATTTATAGATCTTTGAGGGGCACGGTTTCGACAAATATGGACAACTGTCAAATTTTAATTAAATAAATAATCAAAATGACTGTTTAAAAATGAAAAAAAACTAAAGCTTCGTATTTTGTCGCTATGAGGCCCCTATTGATGTCATATGAGGCTTATGCTTTTTTTTTCGGTATGAGGCCCCTATCTCATTTGTTCATCGCAATAGTGACAATTCTGGAGTTTCGTCACAATAGTGACGAACATCGGGCTAAAATTCAATTTTTTTAAAAATTTAAAGGTGATTTTCGACAAAAGCAGAGGTTTTACTTGTTTTGTGGAAAAATTTCGAGATAATTTTAAGCAATATGTAGTAGTGTAAGTTATTTTGGATGGTTGAAGTAGATCGCCGTTGAGATTTTCCAATGCAATTGCAACTATAATTTTCTCTTAACAACAACAAACAAAGCAAGCATGATATATATAAGTGTGTTAGCTCTACTCTAGCATATATAATCAATCATGTATAGGAAATTAAATACATCCATGTATTCAATATTCATATTCAAAATGCACATAAATTGGACAAGAAAACATATTTCTATTAATAAATCATAGATACAATAGTGACAAACTCTATCGACACTTCTACGAATCGGAGAAACCGAGTCCTCCACTTGGTCCTCCACCAATTCAATCCTCCATATCTTGATAGCAAGCTCACAAAGAAAAGGAAAGATTCAGAAGAACACTATGTGCTCCAAGGGACAAAAGGATGCAAACTCAAGTATAAGAAGAACTAAGGCAACAATGGACTATAGTTTCCTTACTCTTCAATTTCTCCTCTTTCAATATATCCAAGGGGTTCCTTATATAGCACTCCAAAGAGGTAATGGAGGGTCGAATCCAAGCATTCTCAGGGCATTTAGAAGGCCAAGAGTCAATTTATTCGGACTCATATGAGGAAAATTCCAAAAATATTTTTCATTTTGCACACATCCCATTGTATGCGGGTTTGATGTCAAAATATGCGTATACACACAAGTATTGCTTTAAAAGTCGCATATAGGTATAAACAGGAAATTTCTAGGGATGTTCTTGGAACATCAAAGTATAATATGTTAAGTTTTCATATGCTAGAATCGATTCAATAGTATTCAATTCAAAAATCATAGCAACATATCAAGAATCACTGATAGAAACACAATCACATAATAGACACAACATTTATCTTGGGAAACCCTCAATGGGAAGAAAAAAACAAACAAAAACTTCCTTTGTATAAGATGTATAAACAACCCAAAAAAAGTTGTTCTCCTTCTATTTTGTCTCTCTCTCTCTCCTATGCACTACACAAGTGAGTGAGTCTATGTTTAAATAAGAACCACAACTCCTCTATTTTTACACGTGTCAACTTGACTTTTTCACTAGACAAGTCGGCCCCAATAAACTGTCTGGGCCAACTTCACCTAGGAATACTCAAAAACAATATTTTATATTATTTATTAGGGTAATAAAGATCCAACTCAAATGGATGATTTACCTCATGACTATATGATGAAAAAATACAACAGTAACATCCCGTCAGAGGAATAATAACATCTCCCTTTGGTTACATCAGTAAAATACATTTAGAATATCCTTTAAAGTTAAAATATTTCAATACTTCCCCTTAACGAGCAAGTTATTCTACTCAGAACATCATCATAGACTATAGGAGAGCAAAGAGACAATTAGAACAGTACATTGAGGAGATACATCTATATGTCACAGGAAGTTTTTCCACAATTAGTAACCTGGAATAGTTACTCTTCATCTTCTGCATCACATGATCATTTCATCCTTTCTTTGTAGCATTGCATTAATCTTACGATCCTTCATAGCAGCACTTTGATATTTTAGATCCTTCGTAGTATTTTGATCCTTTGCAGTAGAACTTTGATATTCTTGATCCTTTGTAGTAGCACTTCGATCTTCTCTATCCTTTGCAGCAGCACTTCGATCTTCTCGATCCTTTGCAGCAGAACTTTGATCTTCTCAATCCTTTGAACCAACACTTTGATCTTCCATAGTATCCTTCTGATCTTCTCAATCCATCGTAGCAGCACTTTGATCCTTTCAATCCTTTTGAAGTGGCACTTCAATATTTTCAATTCTTTACGACATCCCTTCGATCCTTCTTGATCCTTTTTAGCCGCACTTTGATCTACTTGATCCTTCATTATTGTACTTCGATCTACTTGATCCTTTACTATTATGCTACCTATAGTACACATGATATATTTGCGAGATGATCAATCCCGATCAGTTTAGGACATAGTTCCAAGGATGATGCAATCCTCCATTAGCATGATCTATGAAATCGATCAATTGAATTGCCTACAAGTAAATCTAGATCTTGACCACACCCAATGTCTACCCTATCATCCATGAGGACTCATCGTAGACCATCCATACCACACAGGTTAGGACCACTCACAAGTGATTGTTATACTAAGGTATCTACACTCACATGTAGGTATACTCTACTATGTAATATTATTGTTTGCAAAGAAGATATCGACTGCATACACAATGTCAGCCGATCGTAGAACATCCATACCACACAAGTTAGGAACACTCCCAATTGAGTGTTATACTACATTGTCCATGAGGACTCATCATAGAGAATCCATAACACACAGGTTAGGACCACTCCCAGGTGAGTGTTATTCTATGGAATCTACATATGAATGTAGGCATACTCTCCATACAAGAGTATAGTCCACAAGGCAGATATCGACTGCATACACAATGTCAATCCCAATGTCCATGAGGACTCATCATAGAGCATCCAGACCACTGAGGTTAGGACCACTCTTGAGCAAGTTTTTAATCTAGGGTATCCACAATTTAATGTGGGTACTCTCCATGAGAGTAATATCTATAGGGCCATCCTTATCTAGTAAGGACCACTCTAATGAATAGAGTGTTATACCTGCTATCCTCAAGAGAGGATACTATCGTCTACAAGTGAATGTGAGTACTCTCCATGAAAGAGTAGCATCTGCATGGCCATCCTTAGTAAGGACCACTCTCATGAATAGAAATTTATACTTGGTATCCTCAAGAGAGAATACTATCATTGACAAACAAATGTCAGACCATCATCATTGTCATCCATCATCAATGGCAGTTTCATCATTACTCCCCCTTTCCTAGGAAGTTTCAAATCATCAACCTACTCCCCATTTTTCCGAGGACGGTTCATGTCTCCAACCTGATCTTCCTTTCTCGAAGAGGGTCCATCATTTGTAGTTCCATCACTTTTCCTTATTGCAAGGAAATTCCTTCTGAACTACACCAATATTGTCGTAGAAATACTCGAACTTAATTCGAGATAAAGGCTTGGTCATTATATCAGGAACTTCGTCATCGGTACCCACATACTAGAGTTTGATGGATCCCTTTTGTACCATATCCCTTATATAGAAATATCAGCTTTCTATATGCTTCAATTTGTCATAGAAGAACAGATTCTCTATCATCTTTATCCAACTGTGGTTGTCACAAAAAATTAATGTGGTGTCCTCCTCCATGTCAAATATTCCTGACATCAGCTTCCAAAGTTGTATCACTTCACAACAAGCGGAGAAAGCTGCAATATACTATGCTTCAATTGTGCTAAGAGAAACATTGGACTATTTCTTACTAAACCATGAGATCATGGTGGATACTAGAGAATAACATCCACATGAGGTTCTCTTTCTTTCTGCGGAACTTCCTGCCCAATATGAATCTATATACCCATACAAATTTTAGTCATGACCTCTCTCATGGTACAGTCCCAAATCAATCGTACCTTTTAGGTACCTTATCACATGATTTGAAGCTATCAGGTGAACTTGTATAGGTTTAACTAGATACTCACTCAAGTTTTTCACAGCAAAGCATATATTTGGCCTTGTGTTTGTTAGATACATTAATGACCCAATAATCTGTCTATAGTGTTTCATGTCCACTAGATTGAATGTCTCATTAGACAATGGCTTTAAGTTGATGTCCACAGGTGTTTCCATGACTTTATAATCTAACATATCAAATATTTTCAAGATTTCTACTGCATACTTTCCCTAATTCAGAAATATTCCTTCTAGGCTTTTCCACACTTCCAGCCCTAGGAAATAATGCATCAATACAAGATCTTTCATCTTGAATTCTTCGGCTACCTTCTTCTTGCAGTCCTTGATCTGTTTCTCATTTCTAGTCAGAAATAGTTTATCCACATAAAACAATAGTATAACTAGTTCATCATCCATAACATTCATATAAAGATTATTATCAGCTTTAATCTTGGTAAAGCCCATGCTTTTCAAGAAGCTATCTATTCTTCCATACCCCAAGCTCTAGGAGCTTGTTTTAGTTAATACAGAGCCTTTTTCAACTTGCATACATGAGTCACTCTTTATTCAACTTCAAATGCTTGTGTTTGTTCGATGTAAACCTCTTCTTCAATCACACCATTAAGGAATGTTTGTTTACATCCATTTGGTGTAAGTCCCACTTCATCATGGAAGAAAGTGCCATGATAGATCCGATGGAAGTGTACATTGATATTGGAGTAAATGTCTCTTCATAATGAATACCCTCTTTCTAAAAGAATCTTCTAGCCACAGATCTTTCCTTGTGCTTTTCAATACTTCCATCTGCAGCACGTTTTATCTTGTAGATCCATTTTGAAGATACCACACTCTTGTTTTCTGGTTTGGGAACAATACCCCAAACATTATTCTTCATGATCGACTGGTATTATTTTTCCATTGCTTCCACCCATTCTTTCTTCTGTGCAACTTCCTCATAGCTGTTGGGTTCTTGGTATACGAGATCACACATCAAAGATACATAACTGGAATATGGCTTTGATCTTTTGCCGGTTCTTGTGAATACATCTGGCCCTCCATATCTTTCTACTTCTTGTATGATTTCTATTACCCAAGAAGGTTTTCTCTTTTGAGAGATGTCCATAGTAGGGTGCTCCTAAGGCTCTAGCATGTCATGTTATTTCGATGCTATTCTTGCACGAGTTGGTTCATATTATATCCTTCTGTGAGGTGTTGGTAGGGGTTTGGGTAAGTGATTTGTGCAGCCCCATGAAGGCTTTGCAAGCTCATGCAACACTGCACAAGTCAAAGGGAGCGCAACGGGCGGAAAATAAACTGTTGTTGAATATTTTATGCATATTTTTGTATTGGTTGACCACATTTTGTGGATATAGGTCATTAGTGGTTAAATTAGTTAGAAGTTAGTTAGAAGTGGACCATTGAATGTAAAGGCACAAGCCTATATACAGATTAGAATTGCAATTGTATAAAGGGAACACGGAAGAGGAGTATGAGATGTGCATGAGACAAGAATGAAGTGAGAGATTGATTCTTTTGGTGATTTGTAAGTGACTCTATGGATTGATCTTTCCCTTGCTGTGGAGAAAGAAGACTATTGTTTTGGATCTATTATGATGAAAGTAATATGATATGACATATATTGTGCTCAATCACTATTTCCCTTGTTCCTCTTGCATATGCTGTGATGTATTTTCTTATATTTAATTACTCCAATGACTCTATTTTATGAGGAATGCAATACTGTTGCGATGTATTTTCCTTTATTTTCTGTTTTATGAATGATGAATTCCATACTATTGCTGAGATATGTTAGATATGTGATTGAATGTCATCTGTGATGGAAAATATAGATCTATAATGAATAATGTGAGATCTAATAGACGGTTCTGGTAGATCTGATAGTTATGCTGATAAATATATGATGCTCTGATCCTCCTCCTTACTGCTAGAAACATGGTTCCAACAACTCTCCCTCGAACATCTCTGGTGAGACTTCATCTACTCTGCGGGTGTTGCTGAGAATGGTAAAACCTGTCTGGACTAGTGCTCAGGGAGATCGTACTGGTTGGGCATCGACGGAGTGGGAAACCCTAATGATGAGGCTTTGTTGGTGGGTTTTCACCAACAAATCGTTTTGTTTCTGTGACCTCATTGTGACTGAAGTGGAGGATATGTTGTGACATCCAAAAAAAATGGAGATCCAAGACTGGTTCGACCTAAGATGATAAGAGTTCACTGAAGCCGAGAATCAGAATCCAAATTTGATGAAAGAAGCATGGTTAGAAAGATACATTTAAGATGGTCCTCACAAATGGTTTTTCTGTGAGTATCCTGTCATACTCTACAAGTGGCTGGCATGATTTACCTTCAAGAGCACAACTTCCAGGGAAGAGAGCCGACATTCTAGACCCTTGATTTGATTCAAGAACTATACAAAACTAACAATAAGGCCATCGTGGGCTGCTAAAGTCTGGTTGGACAGTATTCTGGAAGGATACATTAATGAGTTCACAGTTGATACCAACAAGTCATACAGCGAAGCAGAACATGAATTTTTCAACAAACCACAAGGTAGGTTCTCGTTGTCTCTGCAATTGTCAATCAAGATGCTTGTTTATGAAAAGGGCATACTAAATATGCACCTCGAGTACTAAGACTCTGGTGTGCGGAGGCTATGAACACCACAATAAAAGGGGAGCGATGAATAGAAAGATAAGGGGTAGATGGGTGTAAGTTTTGATGAGACTATGAGGGAATCCGAGGAAGGGAGTGGTTGTACAAGGGGAGGAGCAAGGTTTCAAGCAGAGAAGAGGAAGAGGATAGGAGATCCTATTGGGATCAGAACACAAGACCGTGAAGGACAACCACATGGGACAAAGTGGTCCTATAGCGATGAAGAGGATGAGTAGAACTAGGCTACACCCACAGTGGCAGCAAGGTCAAACCTCGATAGCAACATGTCCACACCTCCGTGCACTACTCCACCATCAAGAAAATATATGCAATCTATGTCAACATGTCTGATGTGCCAGGAGGCATCTGGTAGTAAAGCAACATCTATGGGAAGAATATCTAGGATGGTAGGAGACAATATGTAGCTATCTATGTTCCATGGAAATGGAACTGATGACCCAGAACAGTATTGGTTTTTATTTGAGGCAGTCTGGACTACCAGACATACCACTGACGAAGATGTAAAGAAAGGGCGTTTAGAAACCACCCTCTGGGCTCTTGCGCTCGACTAGTACATGAGATTCATATAGGTCCCACAAGGGGCCATGGAGAAGACTTTGGATGCGATTCGGAAGTGACTGCTTGAAGAATCTAAGAAACCAAAATCTGAAGCATAGTACATTACAGAGATGAAGGAAATCAAGAAATTCCCTAATGAGACAGTTTGGGAATTTGATTAGAGGTTTAAGACTCTGATGGCATGGGTCAGCTTTGATATGAGCGATGTTAAACATAAAGAATGGTTCATTGCGGCACGGTTCCCTCATATATGACACCCATTAATTCAATAGAAGATCACGACATAGAGCGAGGATTTGGAAATTGAGATGAATATGGAAGATTCACCTATCGGAGAAACTACTATCTGCATGAACCAAATCTAGGCACAGCTGGCGAAACTAAAAATTCAATTACAAGATATCATGAAAGCGAAATATGAACATGATGACTTGTTGTGTACTTGATGTCATGTGGATGGACACGCAAAATACTTGTCCTTATTTTCAGAATTATCTACTCTCAGGAGCATCAAACCCATTAAGTTGCGATAGTGTTCCGTGTTGTCGCATATCTCAAGTATATGGGCACTGACATGAAGAGTGTACCTACATGCAAAAAATGGTTATGAAGCCAGCAAGCTTATATTGCACCTTCTATCGCTCAGTGGGGAACAAGGATAAGGGCTATCGAGCCTGTGATTTGCTTCAAGAGCAGACCTATGATGCATATTTGGTGAAGGGTGAAGATCCTCACATGGTGTAGTAGCCACAGGTGATACATCCACTGCATCAAGTCCAGTACACGGTGCCACCATAGATGCTGTTTATCTCATCGCAAAAATAGACACAAGCTACACCTCAGCCGTAGTTTGTGCCAAGACCACAATACACTCAAAACCCAATGGCTCCACCACAACAACAATATGTCCAAGCAGTGCACTATGTTCAGCAATAGTTGAATCCCCCAAAACAACAAATGGTGCAACCCCCGTATCAGCAGCTGGTAGCTCAACCACAATATTAGTAGCAAGGAGGATACCGTGGATGATTTGGATTCAGGTGAAGAGAAGGTTTCATCCATGGAGGAGGACGAGGTCGTGCATCAATCCAGTGTTACAATTGTGGGACATTTGGCCACTATCAGATCGATTGTCCCCATTTTCAATGCATGTACTACACGGTGAATGATCATATTGTTGAAAATTTTCCTCAATTGATTGTACAATGGAAGGCTAGAAATGTTCTGCTGTTACAAAATCACAATCAGTTCTAGAATCAAATACATAATCAACAACAAATACAGGATCAAGGTCAGACCCAAATTCCAGTACAAAACTAGAATATCAATCATCCTATGAACCCACCAGTGAACTAGAATCCACCACCGAATCAACCTCTTCTGCAGAACCAGAATCAAGGATCAACAATTGTGACCATTCTAGTAGAACCTCGGACAGAGAATTTTGATGTTGGGATTATTACTCAAGGAGGTGTGACAACTGGAGAATATGGACCGTGACCACAAGTTTAATTGGATGGTAAGAAGAAATCACATTTTGATATCGCGACTAAGAGAGATACTTTTTTCAAAGCACGCGAGGCGCTTGGAAGAAATCTTGGTAAGACACCTATTTTTGGCATGCCTTCTCCTTTTGATTATTCGTTAGAAGCAGGGCCATTACTGAAGTATGGTACATTATAGTAGTTCTTCAAGAGTTGTTTATCTCTGGAAAAATATCCTGATGCTCTAGTTGAGATCGACAAGTTGCTGCACCGACCGGGTAGAGAATTGTAGGACTCTACAGTCAATTATTTGCAGAAGAAAAAGATGGGCAAGGAAATGTGGATGAGCATCTAGATTGGGGACTATGAAGTTGATTCAGATATTCTGGATCTTGGGTCATATGTGAACATCCTAATGAAATAGACGTGGCAGAAGATGGGGGAGCCAAATCTTGGTTGGTCCCCAGTGCAGCTAAGATTGGCTAATCAGGACAAAGTTTAACTGATCAGCCGTGTGTCAAATTTGGTTGTAGATGTCGAAGGCATGAGGACTCATGCTGATTTCAATGTGATCAAATTCATTGATGGATATGACTCATATCTCATGCTACTAGGGATTGGATGGTCCAATGACAACATTGTTATAGAGAAAACTTCCTATGGCTTGGGGTGTACCACAACAAACAGAGAAACTGCATAAATCAATCCCTCCCCAATACTAAAGAGAAATAAAACATCTAACAATAAAGGATCTTGAATCATACCTTATTCTGGACGGTTGAAGTAGATTCCTATTGAGCTTTTTCCAATCTCGCTTTCTTTAGCAATTTCCTCTCTACGACAGTAAACAAGGAAAGCATGCTATATAATATAGTGTTAGGCCTAATATAGCATATATAATCGATAATGCATAAGCAATTAAACGCATCCATGAATTTAATATTCATTTAAATGCACATCATTGGACAGGAAAAGATATTTCTATTAATAAAATCAGAGATTACATAAGTGACAACCTCTTTCGGCATGTCTGGGAACCAGAGAAACTGAGTCCTCCACCTGGGCCTACACCACCTCAATCCTCCATCTCTCAATAGCAAGCTCAAAAGCAAAGGAAAGCTTGGGAAGAACGCAAAGTGCTCCAAGGGACAAAGGGATGCAGACTCAAGTATGAGCAAGCTACAGCAACAATGGACTATAGTTTTCTTGCTCTTCAATTCCTCCTCTTCAATGTATCCAAGGGGTTCCTTATATAGTGATTCAATGGGGTAATGGAAGGTCAAATACAAGAAATCTCAAGGCATATGGAAGGCCAAGAGACAAGTGTCTTGGATCCACATCAAGGAAAATGCCAAAAACATTTGTAATTATGCACACATCCTGATGTATGTGGGTTTAAGGGTAATATCCATGTATATACGCGAGAAAGGGATTAAAACTTGCGTATAGAAAATAGTAGGTGTTTTTAGGGATGATATTGGAAACAAAAAAGGTACAATAATTGTCCATGGGGTCCAAAGACTCTGCAAAGGGACAAGGAATGACATAAAAGTGTGGTCAACCATGTGTGGTAAAATCAACTGTAACAGATGCCCCCTAATGTGTGAGGTTAGAGGGGTAACATCATGGCCAAAATACATTATAAATCCAAACCATAAGTGGAGTGATGAAGAACCAAGTGGAAGAACCATCCATCCATCAGTATAGTACAATAATCAATCTCTGCATATGACTGCAAATACACATAGCAATCCCAAATACATAAGAGTACAATGGCCATGAATAGGCACGATATACAAAATGTTACATGTGTGGTCATGGCCACATACAATATATAATAGATCAGAATCTCCATGATGAAGATATACAAAGGATCAAGATCTTCATGAAAAATGAAGATATACAATGGTTCTAGATCTCCATAATGGCTAAAGATATATGACATATACTGGAATCAAGTCATGAGAGCTGAAATCTGATGAATACTAGCACGATCAAGGAGGTAGCATATATGGAATGCCACTAATATGAAAACTCTTCTACACAAACCGCTACAAGTACATGTCCTACTATGTGAATATAGGTGTCGAGGTCAAACATAGTATTCCATCATATGATTACCGATCATTGATGTATACCGTTAACAGACGCGAGATCACCCACCGATAATGAAAATAGGAAGCAAGGTATTAGATTGAAATCTAACAAGTGTGAATAAATGTGTTGAGGTCGAACACTTGGAAGAATCCATCGATCATATGACATTGATGTATTCCCAGAAGTGTCAATGGCGAGAGAACCCATCACCGATGACTGTAAGTCTCAAGGCACTCAAATGACTCTAGACTCCTATCCCAAAATAAATGATCTAAAGTCGATGGGATGGAATATGCTGGAAGGAGGGCATTAAGGCATCCCCCATCAACCAACACGAGGTACTCAGCAATGTTGTATAATGTGGAAGGACTCGAACAAGATGTGCACGAACCAATAATAGTACCGAGAATGGATGACATACAAAGTCAAGAAAACTGAGAAATGGCCGACTGAGGCTTCAACTTCCTTCGAACAAGAGCATAAAGGTAAATGGTGACTGAATGTAGGAAACATAGACTCGATATACAAAACTAGGACATCTCTGCGATGTAGGAGCCATCAACAGAGGCTCCATAGGGACTGGAATCCAAACCAGTCAATGGAGGTAAACTCATAGAAACAAGTACATCTCCTAGATTCAAACTATTAACCCAACCAATGGATGTGATATACAGTACTATATTCAAAGGAGACACGACTCGAATACTACCAAAGATAGCATCTTTTCTTATCCAGCTTTTTGGTTTTTTGATTTTTTTGGACTTTTTCAGATATTTTGAAAAGCTTGAAAAAGAATAAAAGAGATTTATAGTTACAAATATAGGAGGAGACAAGTGTCAAGGGGCAAAAAACTAGTTCCAAGTAGTGGAACATACCTATGCTCAATGAAAGGAAACATGTGCAGGAGAATGACATTCGGGGGAAATTCCCCTCCCGGTCAAAAAAAAATGGAGAATCAAGCTGCAAAGGATATAAAAAGGCTCTTCTTGGCTAGACATGAGATAAGCTCAGGCTATATAGTTGATAATCAAATTCAGGGAAGCTAGCGTAAGGCTTAATAAAGAAATAAAAACTCATGATAATGCAAGTACAACTTGACATATACAAGCGAGTCCCGAGAAAATGGCCAGAATAAAATCTCAAGAGGAGTATGAAGCTCTTGCTCAAATTCATGGAAGTACTATACAAAGGACTACCACACCCTAAAGGAGAAATGTCGACATGGGCACCAAATGCAAAACAAGATCTAACTAGGGTACCCATGTATGGTAAAGCTCTATCATTCACAACATGTCACTTATAAAAGCAATAAGAAGGTTTTGTGACAAGCTGGAATGGATTCATAACTAAGGTTAAAATGAAACTTGTTAGC
>LPNX010606998.1:22100-68109 GCA_001517045.1 Pseudotsuga menziesii | reverse complement strand
AGATAGATGATTATAACCAATAAGTGTCTACCCCTTGTCTATCATCAAAGAGTAGATCTATGTCGTCTCCCAGGAAGATCAGCTTCTCACCTCGCTCCCTGGCAACGGCGCCAATTTGTTAGCNGCTCTTTGTTTCCTTCACCGAACTCATTGATGAACGTAGATTGCTGGATCTTTGTTGGAGGAACATATACGATAGGTTGCTGATCTGGACCGTTCAGTTTTTCATGGTTCGGACAACTTCCCTTGGTTTGTAAACCGAAAGTTGAGAGCTACCTTTACTTCTTTCCATATTACATGTAGGCATNTGCTTGGTAACTTTAAAAAATCGTTTCTCTTTCAGTGAGTGGATCAATGGGATACCAAGAAAGCACAATGAAAGGATTAGCTTATCAAAACATATTAATGAACCAGTTCTTTCAGAGACTGCCAGTCAGATATAATATAACAGAAATGCATGGAGAATATCATTCAGATAACCAAGTACATGTAATGCAGAGTCTAAATGACCAAGTACATGGATGCAGAGTCATACTAAACAAATAAGAAATCCTTCATTCAAGCTTATGAGCATAGGCTAAGCTAAACTTAAACAAAGTACAGAAATAAAAGATAACATGAATGGTCTGATGACAGTGGCAAAAGAAGACTGTGATTTTATTAAGATAAGTAATCGTAACATAGGCCCAATTCTCTCCAAGATTGAAAACCCCCTCTTCCAGTCTCTAGTTCTTAGGCTTTTAAAGCCTTTACAAATAGTTTCCAGATCCTAGAAAACTGGATCTGTTTTTCTAAACATAGTAAAGTCTAAAACTCAATGTCAACTCTAACAAAACAAATCCTTTATTAAAGGAAATTGAACTAAATCTAATTAGAGTCTTCGACAGCTGCAAGAATATCTGACATTCTTCAATGTGATGACAAAGCAAGAGATCTCCGAAGGCTGAAAGATAGAACCAAAA
The DNA here is from genome assembly GCA_001517045.1 of Pseudotsuga menziesii. Classification (NCBI taxonomy): domain Eukaryota; kingdom Viridiplantae; phylum Streptophyta; class Pinopsida; order Pinales; family Pinaceae; genus Pseudotsuga; species Pseudotsuga menziesii. The sequence continues at coordinate 67,147 of LPNX010606998.1, read as the reverse complement.
AAATGCAACCTGTACNTAGTTTCCAGATCCTAGAAAACTGGATCTGTTTTTCTAAACATAGTAAAGTCTAAAACTCAATGTCAACTCTAACAAAACAAATCCTTTATTAAAGGAAATCGAACTAAATATAATTAGAGTCTTCGACAGCTGCAAGAATATCTGACATTCTTCAATGTGATGACAAAGAAAGAGATCTCCGAAGGCTGAAAGATAGAACCAAAAAAATGCCACCTGTACATTTCTTGCTGAAAAACTGCACCGGAAAGGTGGATCGAATCCTTAATTAACTGTACAAAATCTGGAGTTGATGCTTCAAAATCGGGATGTAATCTTCTCCTCTTTCAAGTCTTTAACAGATGTAATCCACCTCGATGAACTATAGACAAGTCGAATGGTTTATATTTGACATTTCTATTGGAAAACTGGAGAACTCTGCCATCTGTCAATATCATTTTGGTTATTGCCATGAAGATGGGTATGCTCTGTCCCAAGAATAGATGATATTACTCCAGCTGGCACACAGATCTTGTTATGGCATACTCTGGAGCACAATAACCATGTGTTCCCATTACTCTCGTAGAGACATGTGTCTTATCTTCAACTGGATCAAGTTTTGCGAGACTGGAATTATATAACTTTGGATGAAACCCCTCATCAAACAATATGTTCACAAACTGCTGCTCTTCAATCTTCATTGTATTTATATCTGAAGTTTTATCTTACACTTGCCATTATATAAATTGTGTAGATCTGCAGAGCTTCCAGATCTTCCTTCATGCGCATATACTTGTAAGATGAACATTCTGATAGTGTCTAGTACATCCCTTAAATTCAGAAATGAAACCAACAACAGCTGCATAACAATTTGGAATAAATGACCTTGAGCGATACTGCATGGGATCTCTGCAAATAGATCAGAAGGATATAGTGAAGGTGCCAAATGTCTCTAGTTCATTTTTCTTTCCACGCTAGGGCTAATGTCTCTGCAAATTTGTTGATTGCTGTAAACCAACTTTATTCCTCTTCCTTGGAAAATCCAGGCTTTGAGCAGTAATCACTACATCAAAATGGTGTAGCCACTCATCATCACGAGGTGTAGTTCCACTTACTCCACACTTTCCGCAAAGGTAATTTATAACAACATGTGTATAATCCCATAAGCTATTTGTAACCAGGAATGTCATCCGACCAGAATAGCGAAGCATTTTAAGCATCGCTACTATCATTTGATCTTCACGAATAAACTTGGAAGGGTTACTTGCAACAGCCTGCTTCACAGTTCCATCGTGATGACACAAATCTACAGCAGCTCGGACATCTTTATAAATTTTACTATAATCAATGTCTGCAGGAAGTTTCTCTGGATGTGCGTCCTTCAACTCCACAAGCTGAGCAAACAAATAGGCTTCAGCAAGGGAGAATAGTGTATCGATGAGAGCATAACNGCTTCACAGTTCCATCGCGATGACACAAATCTACAGCAGCTCGGACATCTTTATAAATTTGACTATAATCAATGTCTGCAGGAAGTTTCTCTGGATGTGCGTCCTTCAACTCCACAAGCTGAGCAAACAAATAGGCTTCAGCAAGGGATAATAGTGTATCGATGAGAGCATAATCAGGTTCATCAAAGGATGCTGTAATAAGGTGTTTCCATAAGTTGCAAAGCGATCTTCCCTCGACATCTCCTTGAAGCCATGATATGCTACTTTTACATATTTGTGGCGGTCCATCTTTAGGATGTTACCCCGTTTCTTATCAAGGACTAGACCTCTGACCATGTATCTCCAATCAAATTTCCACTGCAGCAACAAGCATTCGAGTAAACTCCATCTTGTACGTGATCCTTAGAATGTCATCATGTGAATTGTATTCGGTTATGAGGTCGATCTCGTGAGAGTGAGTGTCAATTGTACCATCTGGAGAGAACTGACCATCATACCTTATGCTTGTTCATTTTCGGCAGTTTATGACATTACACCTCATGATGATCATTGACAACGAGTTCTAATCTTCCTTTCGGCGGCTAAAACACAGGCTCGCTTGATGTGGAACTGAGTACAGACCCGATCTTTTAATTTTGCTTATAAAAACCTTTTCGGCAGCTATGTCTTTTTCTGTTAACGCCTTTAGCTGCCTAAAATGGGCCCTTTCGGCAGCTAACTGGCTTCCTAAAATGAAGAAAAACGGACTGGTTATTTTAGGAGATAACAAAACTGTCATGAGGTAATGCAAAGTGAACATGGATGTAAAACCTAACATATATGTTAGTTTAGACATAATACCTGCAATAATCATGAATGGGTCAAACCCACGATAAAAAATGTACTCAAAATTGATTTCTACAACATCAAATAAGTTCAAACCGTCCAAAATGGTCAGAAATAGTAAAAAACTATAGAAAGTGGGTAAAATTTTCAAAAATTTTCTATAAATAGTAAAAATTTAAAAATTTTCATACCATTTGAAACTTTTACCCAACATAGTGCATTTGAGCTCAGAACTTCATAAGCGAATTCTAGGAGCATTGTCCAGCGAAATCCCTCCCCGTTTGATCTAGATAGATTCTCATGCTCTCCTCTTTCATTTTGATACAAACTTTTTCAAATTTTATGGGCTATTTAATTTTTTGAGCCATCCAAACTTATGTGTTTCGGCCCATGCATAAATCGGGCCTTTTCCTACATATAGGGCTCACCATACACATAAAACACACTGAAATCCACGTACATACATGGTTGTTTTGAAAACAGTCATGTACAGGACCACAAACAAGGTTTTAAAGGGTAAATCTTGATAAAAAAAACTTGGTTTTTGTGCAGGATGGTGCTAAAGTGGAGAGAAAGAGAGCATGGTGATGTTGAGGAAGCTGTACAAGGTGATATCATGGCTCAAAAAGCATTATGGGCATGTGGATTTTACAAGTTTTGGTGTCGTAGCAGCCTGAGGGCCAAACCAAGACTACTCCAGCTACTAGTAGACTATTGGGATCTGGAGTCTGAAACATTTCAGATAGATGGGATGTCACTCAGCATTGAGGTTGAGGACATATATTTCATCATAGGTTTGTTTCGATGAGGAGAGATGGTGAACCTCCACTCTTGTGGGCTAGGAGGCAGGCTAACCATAGATGAGTACATAGTTGTGTACTACTTTCTGGATATGAAAAATGTTGGGAGTCAAATCCCGACAAAATATATTTAGATTGTGGGGCTGAAGGCCATACTTTTGGCACTAGAAAGGATTGTAGGGTTGGGTTCACTTGTTGATTTAATTGTAACTTTGAAATTTATTCACTTGTATATCTTATGTATTATACCCTGATGTTTATTCCAGGAAGTGTTTGTAATGTAATTGAGTCATGTCATGCCTTGATGTTTCGATCAGGAGTTTCTATAATGTAAACAAGTCATGTCAAGTCATTATGGGTAACCCTCCTATTGATCAAGGGTTAAATTCCCCACATTTGTGGGGCCCTAGGGTTATTAGACTCTCCTAGAGAATTCGACCCTAGGTGAGTTATTGTAAGTTAGGGCAATAGTCCCCACCGTTGTGTTCAAAATAACCCTCCTTGTTGGTCGGAGGGGAAAAGTCCCCACAAGTTGTGGGGCACTAGGGTTATTAGACTCTCCTAGAGATGTCGGATCTAGTAATTAATTGTTAAGTGAGGCCAACATGTTGGAGTGGACATTAAGTGAACAATAGAATATAAACAGAGAGTGACCCTCTCTATTTATCACACACACACTCACTCATTGGGGTGCATGAGTGAGAGAGAAGTTGTTGGGACAAGAGAGAGACTACTGCTGTTGGGAGGTCATCTTTATGTTTTCAGGTTTTTATTTTATTGCTGATTCTATCTCTGAGGAAGTTTCAGGGTTTTCTTCTTTATGGTTTCCCTAAGGAAAGTCTTTGTGTTCACTGTCTCTTGTGTTTTATTGGTGTGCATGTTATTCTCTCAAATAAGATCCTAAGATCATAATGCTAGCTTGAATGATAAAAATCTAATATGGTATCAGAGCTAACCTAAAAAGAAGACATTGTGTAGCTGTAGAATCTAGGGATTCTTACTTTTCGGGTCTCTCTCCATAATCCATGAGAAAAGTATGCTAGGATGACTCTCCATTGAAGGGCGCATCTTTCTGTCGAAGTGGAATTCGATTCCGAGCATTTTCAGTTTTTGGTGTGGGAAATTAGGGCTTCTTACAGAAGAGGAATTTTTTAATGAGCCTGGCATAGGATTTCTCTCCTCATCAAAATCAAAGTTTAAAGACCTGGGTCGAGATTTTTGGTTGGGTGAAACTCTGGGAAAGTCAAACCCTTGTTTGACCCCAAGCTAGAAAAACCCTAAATACTAAAACTGATACGTTTTGGTATATTCTCTATATCTTGGTATTAGAGAACAATCAAGGTCTGAAAATTTCATAGGTCAAATATAAAATCCTTATTTACCCCATGTCCAAAATTCAGCATCATAGTCACTATATTATAGGATATATGATCCCTCCATGTTAGGGTTCCAACCTCTTCTAGGATTCATCCCTAAACATGACACCTGGGGAGAATTGATATATCTCAGGATAAAAAGGTCCAAATGACATTTATGAAGATGTTCTATAAGGGGCATGGACTATAATTTCTATATTCAAATTTTCAGACCTAGAAGATGAAATAGTGACATTTGGAAGTCCATACAACTTCGCTATGTTGAACAATCCTAAAACAGGTCACCTTGGGAAAACACTCATAAGTCCCAATTGGTAAAACAAATTCTAGTGAAACCTATGTGGTTGGAAGAGGGATAGGTGAGGCTTCCTCAGTGTGAATTTTTAGACATATAGGAGTAGTGATTTCTGAGATACTGTAGAAACAATAGCAGACATTTCTACAAAATAAATTGGTAAACTAGGGCTTCCTATTTCAGGAGCTTCCCTGCACTATTTTCAGAAAAGGAGTACATTGGACATCTCACATTGAAGAGGTTTATATTTCTAGCCAATCATATATGAAATATTCCAAGTTTTCAAAATTAGGGTTTCTCTAACAAACCCCAGATCAGCTAGCTCCGGAGCTAGGACAAACACCTCAAATTGATAAGATCTAATCTTTTGCTATTTTCATTTGAGGTTCTCATTTCAAAGTGATCTATCACATTAGCTTGATGATAAGCTTGGTGAATTTGAAAACTTCCAAGAATGGAAGTATATGATCTCTATAAAGAAAATGAATTGGACACCTACATGAGTAGAGAGGTTCCAGTTCCAGAGGGAGATGAGGCTAAAATCCTTACACTAGAAGAACTTGGTCAAGGCCAAGAAGATCATTGTTGATTCAATCACGGATCACCTTATAACACAAGTGTCTTCCCTAAATACACTGAAAGAGATGTTTGATTCCTTGACCAAGATATTTGAAGGGAAGAACATAAATCAAAATATTACTTTGAGAAACTAGTTGAAGAATGTGAAGATCTAGAATGCAGAGACCATATAGTCATACTTTACAAGGGTCTCTCAAATCAAAGAAAAAATTGAAGCAGTAAAAGAAGAAGTGAAGAATGCAGAAGTGGTGATAGCCACCTTGAATGGCCTCCCAAGATCATGGGATTAATTCATTCAAGGAATGTGTGCCAGAAGGAAGTGATTACTTTCAGCAGACTCTAGGAAGAAGAAGAAGCTCGACTCATAATAAGAGAAGAGAAGATGGGAGCAACTGAAGATCAAGCTCTCACCATCCAAAGAAGATCCCTCAAGCAATGAGGAATACGAAGAACTCAACTCTTAAAGAACCTCTTATCCATCTTAGCATTTGGATAAGAAACAATGCTATTATGAATGAAGAAGATGATGAAGCTGAAGGCTCAAGAAGGAATCTACCCACAAAACAAATAAAGATAAGTATTCAATTGTCATTTCATGATATTGTTTTGTTATGCATTTGGTTATATTCAGTTAATGTATTATGCATGATAGGATGTTTGCATTAATGACAGTATACTACTGATATGCATGTGATGGGTAAGTACTTCATGGTGCTATAAAACTCTCCATTGCTGCTTATCTAGAATGAAACCTCTTTGCTGACATATTTGATTAGTGCACAATCTCAATGTTGTCTTGGTAGAGATGGAAGGAATCTAAAAAGTTTCGGTGAGATATCGATGAATGTTGTATTGGATAAAATAGTTGCATGATCATATATTTATGCATAAGAATTTTCCATTATGAATATTCCTTATGAAATGTTTCTAACCATACAAATGCATTTGACTTGTAGGAAATATCGCATACATAATCGTCTACAAGCAAAGAAGGATGAGACTTGTTCCGAAGAACAAGTGACGACAGTTCAAGATGAATACTAATATGACAAATGCAACGACATCATTGATGCAGAACCTTCAAGCTATGATGAAGTAACCAAGAAGAAAGGGAAGACCAGTTTAAGAAGAATGATGTCTAGGATGCAGTATCGATATGTGAAGGAAAGTTCCTAGTTCCATCATGCAGTATATGGAAACATCGTGGGATACAAGGCAATATTCGTAGCATGAGGCTTCTCACAAAAAGAAGACATAAACTACGAAGAGACATTTGCAGCCACTGCAAGTGAAGTCACATGATAGGTAGAATCATGTGTGCAAATGAAAGAAATCCTTGTACGAGCTCAGAAGAAACCCATGGGATAACACATACATGAGTTTCTTGATGAAGATCTTAACCTTTCCTACAAGGTTGAAGATAAAATCCTATAGAGGATGAAAAGCTCACAGATGGGTGCAAGAACGCTTTCAAAGATAGAGTATATTAGTATCTAGTGACCCTAGATGGATATATATAATATTAGTAGCAGAGGAAGCTACTTGTCACTCCAGTACAAAATGTTTCAGTGCATAGAGTACAGAAGACAAAGGGAGTATGATGCTTCAGAGGGAGTGACTGCAGAAGATCTTAAGGTTCAACATGGTACGATAGGATGGATAGATTATTGATGAATCTAGGATTTACTGAGAGTAAATTGGATTCCAACCTTTGCTTCAAGGTTAAAGGAAGAAGACTAGTGATGCTCCTATTATGTGTCGATGCAATATTTTCTAGGCATGGAGGTGTGGCAGAATGCGGATGGAATCTTCCTCGGACAAGGGAAGTATGCAGTAGAGATCCTGAGGAGGTTCAGGATGATGGGATACAAAGCCATGACCACACCTGTGGCATCGAACATGAAGCTATTGAGTGATGCTTCATCAGAGACGGATGATGCTACGATGTATCGTCAGATGATTGGGTCCTTGATGTACTTAACGAACATGAGACCAAATATTTTCTTTTCTATGAACACCTTGAGATGGTTCCTGACAGATCCGAGACATGTTCACTCGATTGCTGCAAAGCATATTCTAAGGTACCTGAAGGTTGCAGTTGATTATGGGCTCAAGTATGAGGCGAATCAGAGGATTAACCTAGAGGGTTATGTTGATTCAGATTGGGCAGGAAGTGCCATTGATAGGAAGAGCACTTCAGGGTGTTGCTTTAGTATGGGATCAGGTGTGATCTCTTGGTTTAGAAGGAAGCAATCCTGTGTGGAACTGGGTATAGTAGAAGCAGAGTATGTCACAGCTTGTTCAGCTAGTTGTGAGGCAATATGGATGAGGAAGTTACTGTCTAATTTATTTGATCTCCAGTTGGATGCTACTTGTATATATTGCGACAGCCAGATTTGTGTGAAGTTGTTGGAGAACCCGGTGTTCCATGACAAGTTAAAGCATATAGAGATCAAGTATCACTATATCAAGGATATGGTGCAGAGAGGAGAAGTGAAGCTCCAATATGTTGCGATGGATGAACAGATAGCTAATGTGTTGACGAAGCCATTGGCCAGAGTGAAGTTTGAGTACTTCAGGGAGAAGCTTGGTGTTCTCTAGATCGAGGTTCCATCCAAGGGGAAGTGATGAGTCTGTGATCAATTCTGACATGGTGAGAGGATTAGGTTCCTTCTATGGTCAGATGTAAGGGCTAGGCCATTCTGTCATGGTGAGAGGATTGGTTCCTTCCATGTCAGATATGAGTGCTGACCCATTCTGATATGACTATAGGATTGGTTCCTACATGATCAAATATAAGTGCTATTGTCATTCTCTAAATGGAGGTACCTAGTTAGTTACTAGGAATACTCAGTCTGGGACTGAGGTCCATCCTGATATGACTGTGGGATGTAGTCTCACATGATAAGATATAAGGGAAGGGCCATTCTGATGTGATTGAGGGATGTGTTCCCACTTGATTATATATAAGGGATGACGCCATTCTCTATGAAAATGGAGGCACCTGGTCAGTTACCAGGAACCCTCAATCTGGGACTGAGATCCATTCTAACATCATGAGAGGATTAAGTTCCTTCCATGGTCAGATGTAAGGGTTGGGCCATTCTAACAAGGTGAGAGGATTAAGTTCCTTCCATGGTCAGATGTAAGAGCTGGGCCATTCTGACATGGTGAGAGGATTAAGTTCCTTTCATAGTCAGATGTAAGGGTTGGGCCATTCTGACATGGTGAGAGGCTTAGGTTCCTTCCATGGTTAGATGTAAGGGCTGGGCCATTCTGACATGGCGAGAGGATTAAGTTCCTTCCATGGTCAGATGTGAGGGTTGGGACATTCTAACACGATGGTGGATGTGTTCCTCTCATAATGTGAGTGTTGGGCGTGCCTTTTTGACGAGTTAAGGTCATATGTAAGTGTTGGGCGGGCCATTCTAACTTAGGGTCAAATATAAGCACTGATTAAGACCTACATGGAGGCTAGGCCTACAACTAGCATGAAAAAGGGTTGGCTCTGTAGAACTTCCTGTGATGAGAAGAATCATGAGATAGCACCAGTAATGAGACTTAAGTGTCCTCAAGTTCCCTCATGGCCAATGATGTTCTATGCGGTAGAGTACATGTGACCTACAATGTATGACTAGAGTATTACGCTGCTAAGAAACATGAAACAATAGCTCAGTGACTACAAGATGGGCAGGGTGCAGAACTTTGGGTTCGGCAGTATACTGAGCACATTTTTCTTTGAGCAGGTGTCAAGGATAAGCCCTAGGGTATAAATTGATCCACATAAAGTTCAGGATCTAGCCTAGTGATATTGCTGAGAAAATGTCATGTGCAGACTGGGTAGAGGTAGGGTGGATATCCCTACCCGACAATTTTCTTTCCATGGTGGCAGAGATAGATTGTCACCATAGAGGACTACCCCTATGCTGGGATAGACTTCCGTGGATACCCAGATATGCCCCTACCACTAGGAGCAGCTTATGGTGACATAGGTAAAGAATCCCAGAACCATTTTTTAACTTTTGAATTTTTTTTTTTTTTTTGATATATGAACTCAAAAGACATGTTTTTGGTGTGACGAAACATAGTGACAATCTGTCATGTATATGCAATGTAGGACCACGACGGCCAGATGGCTTCCCTCATCATCGATGGAGGGGAAGAGGAGATGGAATTATGGGTGCGGATGTGAAGTGGATGCTCCAAAGCATCCACACAAACTTTGTTTGTTTGACACACACAGTACCCATGGAGCAAGGCAAGGACTTGCCTAAGGCCATGTAGTGCCAAGTGGTTGGTGTATCACGAGCATGGGTTTGACTATTTTGATGGCTAGCTAGATCCATAGTGTGCTATCATGATCAGAACCCCCCTCTACCTCAATATTAGAGACCTGAGTGTCTTCATTTTTGTATGACCATGTATTATGTCTTGGTGGCTCAGAAGCCCCGATTTTGTATATGACACTTACGTATTATGATGTCACTTTTTGGATGTTAATGAAAAAAAAATTATGATGATAAATTTTATTTATATTTACATGTGTGTAAAATGCATGTTTTTTGTGGAAATTTAACCCAAGATATAGAACAATAACACTCACAAAATTGCTAATCAATCATGCAAAATTCACACCAAAGGAGACCAAAATTGGAGCATAACACTAATTTGTATTCAATAAGTGTACAATAGCCAACCTTATGAATTAATAGTCTACTGCACTATATAATTACATGATAGAATCAAATGCATAAATATTCCATTGAAATAGAAAAAAAGTACGCTTACTAAATCTAGTCAAATCCCCCATAGGTGCGTAAAGCAGTTTCCAAATCTATGAAGATGCTCATGAATTTTCTAATTCAAGTGGGAAAGCTAAAGAGGGATGGAAAGACAACTCATACATGGCTTTATTTGGAGAGAAGGAAGGAGGATGGTGTGGGAAAAAAACAAGTCAGCTACACCTAGTCTAGCTTTTCCTTTTTTCCTTAAATCATAATAAAACAAGGCATCTTTTTAGAAAAAGAAGATATGCATTTTGGAGGATCTAGAATAAAATAGACATGCTAAATTGGGTTTCCAGGATGCTTCCCAAGTGCTCCATGACTTATTTTTAGCATGTGTTGAATTCTAGGACATGTAGAAGGAAACTAGCATAGAATGGAATCTAGGAAACTAGGTAATAAGACAAAAATAATTAAAATTAATGTCTAAGGTAGGTAACTATGGGTTGATTATTGTAAAATTTATGATATGCTTATGGTCTATGAAACAAATTCCAATATAACACATAGTTAGCACATAAGTCAGCAACTTGATTAAAAATTCTTGGAATATGAATGTATGTTATACTATCAAATTGTCATTCTAGCAATCTAACACATAAGAATATTCATAATAATGTCTGATCCCTAATACGTACAAGCCATTAACTTGTGAAACCACTAACTGTGAATCAAGGCGTACCTTAAGAGAATCAACACCATATGAAATGGCATCACGCAATAACTCAATGACGGCAGTATATTCAACAACATTGTTTGAAGAGGGTCGTAAACATATGCCTCCTAAAGACAATACTTGATCCAAGCAGCTGAAGCTAAGTTTTGAGTGTGGAGGCTAGCACCATCAGCGAATCCTATGTAAATGGAAGACTCCATCGACATTTTCCATAAGAAATGATTAAAGCTAATCGACAAACCCGATCACCATAAGAAAACCTAATTATGTAATGAAAACTGTACAATAATATACAAAAATCAGCCCTGGCTAAAAATCATGCATAGTACATTTTGAGATAGATCCCATTTCTAGGCTCCGCTAAGGCTATCCCTTCATAATCAACCAGCTCATAGGAACCTTTCTCTAAGAATCATTTAACCACGTAAGGACCATGCCACATGGGATTAAATTTCCTTGCCCCCAAGGGTTCCTTAGCTTGATCCCACAAAAGGACCAAGTCACCTTCACTAAACCTCCTTGGACGGACATACTTATCATATTGGACCTTGATGTGATGCTTGTTAACCTCTAGATCCACTAAGGCATCTCGACGCTACTCATCAAGATGCTCTAAGTGGACCAAATTCTCTTCCAATGTGAAAGTGTCAGGTAAAAGATCCATAGCTAGCTTCAGAGAAGGGATTTCACATTCAACCAGTAAAAATGACTCCACTCCATGCACAAGTTTATAGGGATAAAAACTGGTGGCAGTCTTAACTGCGGTTCTATAGGCCCACAAAGTAGGATATAACATGATATGCCAATTAGTCTTGCTTTGTGCGATGGTTCGTTGGAGAATTGATTTAATTGATTTGTTCACTGCTTCAACCTATCCATTCGCTTGAGGGTAATAAGAAGAGGAGCGCTCTTGCTTATATCATAACTTGGAAGCCAACTCTTCCATCATTTTATTATGAAAGTGCTTACCATGGTCAATGACAAGCTCTTTTGGAATGCCGAACCGGGTGATAATCTGGTTGAAAACGAAATGTATGACTCTCTCACCATTGAATTTAACTGTGGGCATAGCCTCTTCCCATTTCATGAAGTAATTGACAGCCACAATAATATGATGATGCACCCCAGCCGAAGTTGGGTTGCAATCCATAAAATCAAGCCCCCGCTTGGTGAAGGGAGTGGATGTAATGGGGCTGTACACAAGCGCATATTATGTGCAAACACTTGGCAAGGGTGGCATTTCTTGACCACATTAACGCAATATTTGAAGACGGACGGCAAAAAATAGACCGCTCATAATATTTTTTGGGTTGTAGAAAGCATAGATAAATGACCACCACACGCCCATCTATGGCAATCATTCAACACAACCTCAACCTCATCATGGGTTAAACAATGATGCAAAATGGAATCTACCCCACAATGGTACAAATTGTTGTCCACTATAAGGTAGTTGTTAGCTACATGACGTAATCATCGCCACTTATCCCATGAGAGGTGAATAGGGACCTTCAATGTTTGCAAATACATGATGATATCTCCATAGCAGGGTTCCATAGTTGAGATGAGGAAAATGTGCTCATCGCCAAAAGAATCCTCATAAACCTCCTCCTCCTCCAAACTTGGAAAATCGGATATAAGCTCCGCAAAGATTAACGATTTCTTCGATTTCGCTGAAACGAATTCGAGATCAAACTCTTGCAAAATGACAATTCATTTATTGTATTTCCCCCCAATCATCCTTCTAGTGAGGACAAAATGAAATGGATTGATATGATCTATGACCAAGGTTTGGCGAAGGAGAATGAAATGTCTCAAATGCTGAACCACATGAATGGTATCCAAGGCTAGCTTCTCCACATGGGAATAGAGAAGTTCCGCATCTGTAAGCTTTTGGCTCGAATAATATATGACATGCTCATGGAGCTCCTCATCCTCCTGAACCAAAACCATACCAATCGTCTCCATATATGTGGCCACATAAATTAAGAAATCATGGTTATAGTCTGGTGGATTAAGCATGGGGGCCATTGCTAAGGCTCACTTAAGAGCATCGAAAGACTCCTGGGCTCCTCATCCTAGTAAAAAGGGGTGCCCTTCTTCAAAAGACGCATAAATCCTTTAGTCAAGTTGGAAAAATTAACCACAAATCTTCACAAGAAGTTTGCCATGCCTTGTAAACATTGAAGGTGTCTAATATTACATGGGGCAGACAATTGGATTATTGCCTCAAGATTTAAGGGATCAACTCTTATACCCTCCTTGGATACGATGAATCCTAGTAAATGACCAATAGTCACGCAAAAGATGCACTTATGAGGATTTAAACAAACTTGATAATCATGGCATCTTTCGAACACTAATCTCAAATGATATGGATGACGCACTCTCAAATGAGACTAAGCAGTGAGATCATCCAAATATACTTCGATAATCATTTTAAGATCATGAAATATTAAGGTCATGGCCCGCTGAAACATGGCTCTAGCATTTTTAAGGCCGAAGGGCATCTTCAGATATGCAAAAGTACCCCAAGGAAAAATAAATGCGGTCTTACATTGATCCTTGGGCTTAATCTGAATCTGATTATATCCAAAAAAGCTGTCCATAAAGGAAAAAACCTCACTTCTATCACACTCATCCAAAATATGATCAGTAAATGGTGTGGGGAAATTATCCTTAGGATAGGCATGATTTAAGTCACGGAAATTAGTGCATATGCGGATCTCTCCCCACTTCTTATCAACCGGAACAGGATTTGAAACCCACTCCATCAAGGGAATGGGATAGATAAAACCGGCTTTAAGTATTTTCTCTATCTCATCTTTAATGGTGGGTGCTTTACTAGGATTCACTGCACGTTGACGTTATCGAATCAGTTTTGCATATGGATACGTTTTTATCTCATGTTTGATAATATGAGGTTCTATACCCGACATTTCTTCATATCACCAAACAAAAATGTCACGAAACTATTTAAACAGCTCGGTATATTCCTTGATCTCATCGAGGGAACAACCCGCCCCAATGTCGACATTCTCAACCTTGATAGGATCATGAGAAATATTGATAGGAATTGTTGGTGATAAATTAGCCATGTTTCCATCAGCAATCTGACCAAGAGATATTAATGGAACCACGGGGCTACCAATATTCTCGCTAAGAATCTCCCTAAAGTCATTACACTCCATACAATTGATCTTAGCAAGAAAATATGATCGATGATGCAACTCTTTCCAAGGTGGCTCAACCCCAGACATGGCCTCAAGAATAGTTTCATCTAATGGAAAAACATTATCGAGGAAATCGTGTGAGTGAGATGACTCTACTTCCCATGCATGTAGCACATACGGGTCCTCCTCCTTTGTCCTCGAAGAGGAAGGACTAGGCTCTGCAACCTAATCAAGATTCTCTTGATATGCCACCATCGTTGCAGGCAATGATATGTCTATCTCGATAGGCATACTTGAAGTACTCGGTGAAGGAAGAATCCAAGGATCTTCCATATGGGTAGTGTGAAAAGACACCAAATTCGACGAGGATGAAGCCCCACTAAAACTAGACCCAATCATAAGAACGGGTGCAGGACAACTAAAGGTTCTCATAAGAGAAGGGTACATACCTACACCCACACTCCCAGTTGCCAGCTGAGAATGATTGATAATTGGGATAGAAGCTCCCAATGATGCATTGACACTTGGATTATGGAATGAATTTTGATCAATAGTAACAATCTTCCCATTAAAAGGAAATCATATCACTCAAAATAGGGAAGAAGCTATGACTTTCATACTATACATCCAATTCCTACCCAGTAAAAGATTGTAGTCAAGGGGCGCATCAACCACCTCGATCTCGATCGTGATGGTCTTCCCTCCCAATTGGACCTCTAGAGAAGGAAGAATCCTGTGTAGCCGAAATGATATACCATCAAAAGTTGTCAACATAGTGGAGGATTGAGACAAGGTGGGAGAACCCAAACCCTTCCGACATGACAAAGACATCACGGAAGCAGTAGCACCTTCATCAATGAAACTATGCATGACGGGGTTTTTAAGACACTCTACATGAATCAAAAGAGATATGTAGTAAGGAAAGTGAGGCTGTACTCCCATGGTTTCAAATTTGATCATTGTAGAAGAGCTATCGTCACTAACCTTGAGAGTAGAGAACAAGGATTTCCTCTGTGGAGGACAAGTATGAAGCACTTCTAATGTAGACATTGCACAAGGAGTCTGGACCAAATCCTCAACAACTGAATAGTTCTAGGTGTCTCGGGCATTAGGATTGTTCCTCGAACACTTTAAGACTCCCTTAGGAATGCGAGGTGGAGATTTAGGTTTATCCATAGGATTTTCGATTCACAAAGGGCTCTTGGGTGGGGAAGGTTCTTTCCCAAGGTCTAGTTGTGACAAACCATAATATTTTGCATGAGTCACAACTTTCGCAGCATGCACCTTATTGATGCAACCGTGACCACTAGTAGCCTACGACGCATTTTTATTTCCTCCCGATCCACAACCAGGATCAACAGTCCTCGAGTTCATATTTTGATTATTGGGTAAAGGATTGGTAAACACAAATCGGCCCTATGCTATGAACTTTGAGGCATCCTCCATACGAGGGCACAAGGGAGTGAGATGGTCATCCTTACACAACTTTCAAGGAAAATTCACCTTACGTTTAGACTGTTTGTCCCCCCCAGCATTAATGTTATTTCCATTATTATTAGCATTTTCATTCTTGTTCCCACCCTTACGATTATTTTTTCCTTTTTTCTTATTCCTTCTAGGGTGCTAGTTTCCTTTTGGGTTCAACGATTACATGGAAAGTACACTCATCAATTGGGTAGGTTGATTTCTATAAATACCATGGCCTTAGCCATAATAACCACCTCCCATTTGAATCGTGTAGGGATGCATGGAATCATTGTGATGTGGGGTACCTTGATTATGAGGCGCTACAAATCCATAATTAGAAGAGTAAGTAGTTTGTTGATACCCATACTCATAGGGTTGGTAGTTTTGTCCATACTATGGTCCATAAGAATGTCCATTAGAAGCTCCATAAGGTGTTCCATGGGATGTACCATGAGAGGGTCCATAGTTTGGTATATGGGGAGCTCCATGAGATGATCCATAAATAGGTACATGATTTGCTGACACAATAGGAGATACTTGGATCTGAGATACAACCATGTTAGAAGTCACAGAACGAACATGGCTAGTAGCAATATTCTGGCCTGAAGGCCCATGTGAATTAGTGGGAGGATGAGTCGTTAAAAATGTATTCGAAGGAACGGGGTTCGAAGATGAATGGAAATGTGAAGGAATGTAAGTGGTGTTCTCAATGTTCACTCATCTTGGTCCTAGTATCTGAATAGGATTACTAACATTAGGCCTAGGAGGAGCATGTGAAGATTCCTCCACCACAAGGATGGAAGGTGCAATGTGACTAGTTCTTCCAAACCTCTCCGTATGGAAAAGAGTGGGAGTTCCCCCAGGCATAGTTCCAGGGTCAATTTTTGAATTGGCGTGATATGACATATCGGGCTCAGGGATATCAAGTATGTCATATCTAACATTACCAGTGGTTGTGGATTCATAGTGAGTCTCGTCGCCCAAAAACCAATACTAGTGACCTGTTAATGAGGTATCATAACCAGATCATGAAGGATGATCATGTGAAGGATCATATGTGCTAGTAGGATATTCCTCCCCAACCTCATGAGTTGGAGAAGACATATCTGGAATCTCATCCTCATGATCTCCCATGGTGTGTGAACCAAAGTGAGAAGTAGTCCTCCTCGACTGTCTCGTTCTCTCTCCCAAAGGAGGAGGATACGTGGAAGGAGGAAGTCCTTCTAAAAAATGAGAATGGTTGGGTTCCACAATCGAATCCATGATGAATCAAAAAATAAAAAGACTCGATCTAATTACGCAAACCCTAGGAAAACTAGCGTGCACAAAGCATACTTCTAAAAATGTAAAGCCAAATCACAAGCAAACCAAGGGTAGGATATGTGAGCTCCCAAATGAAGCAGGTATGTCTCACCTAGGAGAGGCCTGAGACTCCCATACATAACAAGCGGAGGTTTGTAACCAATTATAGTGGCCCTCGGCTTCAACGCATATAGAGGATGTGTTGTTTAACCCCTACCTAGCCGGGACACCTACAGAATAACCTCTGCAAACACCCCCTTGATAACCTAGGTAAGACAACTAAAGTCATATTGATATAATCAATGCTCAGGCAGTCAGTCACAGGTGGGATGGATTGTATGGGTAGGGTAACAAAGCCAGAAGCCTGAAATCACAACTAGTACCCTAGGGGTGCACTAGCCAATACCTCAAAGGCCCCCAAATACGAATACAAACCTTGAAATATCTCCAGTGATAATCAATCATAATCAGGGTTCATCCCAATCATAATTTCTCACACTACCTCATGCTTAACTCCCTTAAGAGGAGGATCCTAAGAAACACTAATTATATAAAGGATTTCACACTATCACCTGGATAGACACCTAATTGTTTTATTTATTGGTCTTGGATAATTAACTCACAATGAACTATTCCAAGATCCTAAAACCTACTCTTATTGGTGCGCCCTAGAAAAGAAAAGAGTGTAATTCATTTTATTATGTGTTGATTTTAATTAGCTTTATTACTCAAAGGGTGAATGGTCATGCAACTAATGATGTTATGACACAACAAGAAGTAAAATGCACACCCAACCATCAATGCAAATGCACTGCGTCAAATGAAAAATAGGGTATGCTACTACATGAACTGCAAAATTTTTCCTTTAAATGTATATGTAATTATTCCTATATGAAAATATGATTAATATTCACCAAGCAAACCTAATGCAAGTACCATGCTAATGCAAAATGAAAAGAATGCATAACTATGCAAAAAGAAAAATGTTTTTGTATTTTTGAATTAAATGAGATAAAAAGAAAAATTATTTCTCTACAACCCTTAGACTTTGCAACCATTCATAGACAGTAGCCAAGAAAAGTACCAAGGTAAAAGAGACCTAATGCACTAATCTCAAAACAAAAATAGAAAATGAAATGACAAGAACATTTTCAAAAATCAAATAAAAAAGATTCTCTAGTCAGAAACAGAGGGGAGATACAGACTCTAGAAGCATCAAAGAAGACTCAACAATCATCCAAACTCAGCCAGCAACACTTAATCTTCCCAAAAAAGCAAAAAAAATAATGGAATACACGACTTTTCTCAATAAATCTGTGTACATATGCGACTATTCCAGGAAAACCCGCATGTACATGTGACTATGAAAGAAAAACCCACATACAGGAAGAAAAAGATAGAAAAATAAGGTAAATGGACAAGATGAGAAAAAATTTACTCCTACAGGATACTGCTAGGAAATCATGCCCCTAGACTCGACACAGAAACGGAGAAATTAGAGCAATAAAAGCACATTGAATGCCAAAAAATCCCCAAAGAAAAACAACTAGGAACCTCCCTAGCAGAGTCACCAATTTTGTTATGGAGAAAACTTCCTATGGCTTGGGGTGTACCATAGTAGACAGAGAAACTGCAGAAATCAATCCCTTCCCAATATTCAAGAGAAATAAAACATCTAACACTAAAGGATCATGAATCATACTTTATTCCAAATGGTTGAATTAGATCCCCATTGAGCTTTTTCTAATCCTGCTTGCTTTAGCAATTTACTCTCAACAACAGTAGAAAAAGCAAGCACGCTATATAATATAGTGTTAGGCATACTCTAGCATATATAATCAATAATGCATAAGCAATTAATTGCATCCATGGATTCAATATTCATTTAAATGCACATCATTGGAAAGGAAAAGATATTTCTATTAATAAAATCAAAGATTACATAAGTGACAACCTCTGTCGACATGTCTGCGAACCGAAGAAACTGAGTCCTCCACCTGGGTCTCCACCACCTCAATCCTCCATATCTCAATAGCAAGCTCACAATAAAATTCAAGCTTGGGAAGAACAAAAAGTGCTCCAAGGGACAAAGGGATACAAAGTCAAGTATAAGCAAGGTATGACAACAATGGACTATAGTTTTCTTTCTCTTCAATTCCTCCTCTTCAATGTATCCAAGGGGTTCCTTATATAGTGCTTCAATGGGGTAATGGAAAGTCAAATATGAGCTATCTCGAGGCATATGGAAGGCCAAGAGATTGGTTACTCAGATCCACATCAAGGAAAAATCCAAAAATATTTGGACTTATGCACACATCCCGATGTACGTGGGTTTAAGGGTAATATCCATGTATATATGTGAGAAAGGGATTAAAAGTCACATATAGAAAATAATAGGTGTTTTTAGGGATGATCTTGGAAACATCAAAGGTACAATAATGGTCCATGGGGTCCAAAGAGTCTGCAAAGGGACAGGGAAGGCCATAGAAGTGTGGTCAACCATGTGTGGTAAAATCAGCTATAACAAGCATGGTCATGATAAATTTTAAGAAGAGGTTGATGACATTTGAGAACAAGGGTATCCAAGTCATTACCTCGATGGATCCAAATAAAGGAAGGCGCTATATTGAATCAATCAAAGATGAAGTCGTGAGAGGATGGGATCATGTTTATAATATCTCTGAGGATTACATCCACCCTACTGCAGATGAAGAACTAGGTTGGTGTAGTGCTAGCTCTGTGTCCTCTAATTCTGATGACACACTGAAAAATTGGCAAAACCCATTGCATGAGGTATCACTTAGCAAGTGTGGGATAATCATGCAGTTACTACACCATGTTGTGACTGAGATCATTTAGTTACTGACATACGAAGGAGTACCATAATGATCTAGGTTCCTTGAGGAGTTTGAAGCAAAGGTATCTGATCCTCAGAGCTTGTTGGAATTAGAAGATGCATTGAAGGTCACTCCAGCACGCTGGTGGGTATTTCATAAGGTGACCATTCATGAATGGGAACAATGTTGATGACTGATGACTGTGTGCTTTGGCGATATGGAGGTATATCACAATGGGAGGTATGATGGCTAGAATAGTCCTTGTAGTCATATGAGGGAATGCAGGACACTTTGGGCATTACAACCCATTGATGAGTGGATCCATGATTTTATTCACACATTGGATAAAATCCCACGATCTTGGTACATATCAGCCGAGCTGTGCAGAGGAATTACCACCTAACAGGAGCGGATTGATTTATTTTTGCATACTTTCGGATTTGCAGATGCTAACGTAGAAGTTAGCAATGCACTACAAATCATTTAGGATGTAGTCTTGAAAGTGGTCCCAGTCGCATATCTTGTGAACCCACATGCGCATTGCCACCTGCAATCAATGACAGAATTCTACAACCTCTCTGGCGAGCCGGAAGATGATGATGATTTGTGCAACATTAATATTCTAGAGACTGAAGGAAGTCAGGATGTCGCAGCCTCGGATGTGCCAACAGATCACATGACTTAACCACTGAAGATTCCAAAAGTTAATATTGGGACAGAGGAGAATCCAAAATTTGCCAATATTGGGGACTACTGGGAAGAGGAGACTATGGAAAAGATCTCAGATCTCCTGCATGAGTTTCAAGATTTGTTCTTGGTGAAATTTTCAGAAATGAAGGGGATATTGGGTGACCTAGGGGAAATGAAGATTCTGATTAAACCAGATGCAAAAATAGTGTAACAGAGTCCAGACCGCTTGAATCCATGATATAAATAAAGGGTTAAGGTTGAACTTGATCAGATTCTAGATGCAGGGATTATTGAGCAGGTTGAAGAATCGAAATGGATAAGTCCTATGGTGGTTCAAGACAAAAAGACTGAGGAAATCTGAATCTGTGTAAATCTAAGGAAGCTGAATCATTAGAGGAAATTTCAACTCAAAATGGGCCTTTTAATATTTATTCAAATTCCATGTCATCATGTGTTAGCCAATGAAATTTCTTTAAATTTGAAATACCGTATAAGTCTTAAACACTTTTTTAATATAAATTTGGGGATAGGTATCATAAAAAAAACTACTTTTTTGTTCGTATTTTCAACATATCTCCCTATGTTTTTACTCGAATTTCGATCGGGAGAGCTTGTCGGATGTGGAATTAGATTCTGCATCCAGCGCGCTTTCTTGATCGAAATTTCAGTAAAAAAACAGGGAGATATGTTTAAAATACAAACAAAAAAATAGTTTTTTCTTTTCTTCCTCCAAAATTAATAAATATTATTTTATTATTTTAACTATTATTTTATTAGTTCATTTTAGGAGGCCCATTTTGAGTTGAAATTTTCTCTAATGGATGCTTGCATGCATGATCCCTTTCTGATGCCATTTACGGATGAGGTTCTTGAGGGAGTGGGTGGTCAAGAAATGTATTCCTTCACAGATGGATTTTTTGGGTATCACTAGATTAGAATTGCAAAGGAAGACCGCCACAAAACCACATTTGTCACTGAATGAGGTTTCTTTCAGTACACAGTAATGCCCTTCGGGATGAAGAATGCGCTTGCAGTATTCTCTTGGGTTGTCCTGGCTGCATTTAAATACTTTATTCAGAAATTTCTGCAGTATATATGGATGATTAGAAATTCTATGGATTGATCAAGGATCACTTGTAAAACTTGTGCTTGATGCTGGAGAGGTGTCAAAAGCACTAGATCATAATGAATTCCAAGAAGTGCATATTCTGTGTGCCATTCGAGATACTATTGGGTCACATCATATGAAAGCAGGTGATTTTGGTTGATCTAGTGAAGATTGTGCTCATTTTGAGCCTGCTAGCACCTACAAATAATAATATGCTCCATGCAACACTGGGGTATACTGGGTACTATTGCAGTAGTTTACCCCTTTTTCGGTTCAAATTGATCATTTATGAAAAATGTATACTCTAGTATTTGACTAGAAGAGTTCTCTAGGGTATTATTTTATACTTTTCGGGCCTTGGAGTCCTGTTTAGTTCCATTCAAACTCTCGAAACATGAACGGTGTCGAGTTCCTTTCATTGGACTCATTAAACTAAGCAGTAAAAGACCCTTTTTGGGAAAGAACCCCTCTTTTCTCAGGTTCAGAAAACATATGAGAATGGACTTATCTAATGATAATCTATAATGATTTCTTGTTACCATATTTTAACACGTTAAAATATTAAAGAGGAACTCATCGATCATGATGGGGAAATTAATGGAAGGAAACTATGTTTCATTTGCAATGATGGTAGCTTTCTAGTCACCTTTGAACATGGAACCTATCTGTGTTTCATTCAAAAACCTAGTTATTTATCTTTTCTACGAGTCTATCCATTTTCATGAGTCATGTTACTCCTTTGATTGTTTTCAAAGAATGCATCGCCCAGTGTCACATTATGTCATGTTATCTTCCTCGTCAAGTCAATGCTACCAATTCTTCAGTCATGCCACCCAATGTTCAAAGGAAATATGTATATTGATATATACCCTCTGTAATAAAACCAACCTCTATTTTGTGTCAGTTACCTTTGACTCGGTCTTGTGGTTACTTCATACTCAAATTCTAGAACTTTGTTCTGAGTTTCGTGTCGTCGATGTGGGATTCATCATGGTCATCCTTTGACGAGACTATTCCTGTTGATTTCAACACATATTCCAGGAATTAGTCTTAGAAACAAGTCAATACCTTGAAATATGCATACCTTAAGGGAATATTTCCTCAGTTTTGACAATAGGATTTCATCATTGGCATTTGATCGAAAGATTCATTTGAATGTTTGATATCAGTCCATCCATTCACATTTATAGGAATGTACTGGGGTACCTTAGGAATCATTAACATTAATGGTGATCTCCCTCTCACTTGTTAATGGTTTTCATCATTGACCGGTAATCAAGTGGTTTCTACCATTTTCAACTTCAATACATTTATTCGCATGGATAGAATCATACTTTTTTCTGTGAACGAGACGAATACCTTGGGTGAATTCATTTCTTTCCTCAGGTTGAGATGGAGTATTTTGTATGATTCATTGCATGGATCCATATTTGTGTGTCCGTGTCTGTGCTCAGATTTGAATATGTATGACATAGATCTAGACTGCATGTATGATATCTATGTCCAAATTTGAGTCTTCTTCGCATGGATCTACGTTGTATTTCAATATCCATGATTATTTATATCTCACATGGATCTACATTATTTTGGTCAGCATCCATGTTGTGAGTCATTTGGATATGTATCAAAGTGTAAATGTATTGTAAAATCACATTGGTTGTTGATGAGTTCTGACCTTTGGACATTTTCCTCAAAGCTATATCCTATTCTGACAAAGCATTTTGCATATATTTTCCCTCTAGCCTCATGCTTTAGGGGGGATTATCTTACACCTAATTCTCATCGCCATCATGTTATGAGATAGGTATCTTATTGTTTGTTTAAAATTCCTCAAAGACCAAAGTTAAAAATGAGTGATAAAGATTAATTCCTTACTCTAAGCCACCATAATACTTTCCTCTTGTGCAACTAGCAGTACTGATATCATAAACACACCTTGCTCATTGGAAAGGAGTGGTGCCATTGCCTACTTCCTTTTTACAAAAGGAGGTTCTCCCCTAGCACCACTTGTCTTCCTCATCAAAAATGCAGTGCTCAACTTATGAAGGCACAAAAGATAGGTTTCGAGAGGTTTCTCAAAACTTGCGTTCATGGAACCTCATCCCTGAGAATCAAGACACATGGGAACTCAAATTCCCCTATCCTAGGGATGATCCCTCAACCTCCTCCTTGGAATCCTTCACCCACTCTATCCTTTGAGGCCTTTAAATAGTGACTCACCCCTCATGGGAAATGGGATGAAGATTCTGTGATAGCATCTAAACTCTGTCCAAATTATCTTATACTTTCTTGAGTGACTAGGAGGTAAGGTAAAGCTCGAGGAAATACCCCATAGGGAAGAGATCCCAACACCAAGGCTTGGTTGTGATCTCTCCTTCATTATTTTTTAATGCAAACATAGTTTCTTTCCCATAAAGATTGTGTATCTTATTCTTATGCTCTGTTTATTGTTTATTTCATTGGCCATACATAGAATTTCATATTATCTTGTTACTATCATTTGGTTTATTTCTTTTGTGTCTATTTCAAGATATCTACATATCTCAAGCACAACAAAGATCATATCTTCATAGCCTGTCAAAAGGTATGAGAGCATCCAATTCAAGTAGTCTAGTTGATTCTAGGGAAATATTCTTTGTTTTGTAGGTGTTTTGTTCTAGATTTGAGTTATTCAGTCTAGGAAAACAACATTGGTCCACATTGGATGAGTATTTCCATTAACACTCCATATGCTTTCTTTGTTCTGGTTAGACAAATCCCCAAATATAGAAATAGAAGGAAGTGTGTACCAAAATTGAAATGAATTATAGACTTGATAATCTTTGCTTATTTTTCAAATGTAGATCTATGACCAAGGATCGCCATTTATTGAAATCACATGTGTTCTCTCTTATGGATATGGAAGGATCATCATTCCATATACATCTTATAGTTATCTTGAGGAAATTCATCTATTGATTCTCTACTCCATCCTTTTGTACACACAATTTAATTGCAATTGGGGTCATAGTTGTCAAAGTAGGTTTAATCTATTTGGTTCTCCATGTAATTATTTCATTTCCAAAATGTTGAAGTGTAACTTGTAAGTTATTTGCATCTTCACTTTCAATGTTTATTTATTTAAAATCCAAGTGCATATTATGTGTTTCTAAATTTTTCAACCGAATAAATTGACCAACCATCTCCACCTAGGATCCATAGATTGTCTGGTAGTCACACATATCAAGTTACATATTATTAATATGAAAAAAAAATTCTTGTTTTGTTTGCTTTTCATGTTTTTTTATTAATATAACATATTTAAAAAGCATGTTCACCACCTTTCTCTATCCATCATGCATGTTCTCTGTACATCCAACATTGGCATGAGTTATTACAACAAGCATGGATTTAGATCCATTCAAGTACAATATCATGAACGTAAGAACATGTATTTTCATGGTTTTGTAGTGGTCCTAACTGGGTTGAAATTTACTGTTGACAGTAGGTGGTGGGTTCTTTTCATGGCTACCCTACCCCTACCATTTTTTTTATTGCACTTTCTTCTCACATGGGAATTTGTCCAAAAATATAGTTTGTGGGAGTTTATTGTTTTCCACCTTGGCTATTGCTATAGAGACAATTCTACACCATCATTGAATATGGCTACGCTATTTCCACCCCCGTTATTACATCTCTATTGGTTGCACATATGGTTTTTACATATATATATACATATATATACATACATATATATATATATACATACATATATACATACATACATATATACATACATACATACATACATACATACATACATACATACATACATACATACATACATACATACATACATACATATATATATATATATTGCATTCTCCACTATTGTCTCAAATCAAGATGTTTGATCGATAGATTTTGGATTGGATTACACTTGTTGATATGGAAGGGGGTGAGACTTTTAATTCACCATTCCCTGGTTATGTAGATGAAGTTGTATAGGATCACATTGTTGATGATGATTCTCTTTTGATCAAAAGAGGGAAGTGATCAAGAGTAGTAATTAAACTTGGTTCTACTCTTAAGCATTAAAGTTATAACTCTTCACTAGAAAGAGTACTCATCTACTTGTGCCTTCTTACTAGTGTTGTGAAGACATTTTAGAAGTTGTGTTGAATATATTCAAATAGGTAGCTTGAAATTACCTAATGGTCATTGGTTTTGTATGACGAAGCAAATTTACATAATATTAATAGGTGTTAGTGATTACATGTTGGATGAGATTGAATGGTGTATGGGTGATGCCTTAAACATTATGAAAAGGAAATTGGAGTCTAACACAAAATGAAAGAATATATAAAGTTTTCTTAATTGGTTTTCTTCAATCGTATTTTCATAATTGACTTATTTTTATATTAATCTTCATGGACCTTGTTTCTTCCTTTCCCTACAATTTTATTGTTTAGTTGATAAATAGGTACTAGTTGGTTATGGTGATATTTAAGTAGCTTTATCAGTATACATGGAGAAGTTGGAAACCAATATAGGTTATAGGGAACAACTTTATATTTAAGAGTTTGTACAATCTCTTTTGATCATACCAAAGGTGAGGGTGTAACTCCTAACTTTGCTGACTGTTTTCTAGGTTCGATTTTTTTTTGTTTACAATCTTAATTTTGTTCTCAATTGGATATAAATCTATTTTGTTTGTGGAATTAAGCTTCTTTCTATCAATGCTACCAAATATTTCACAAAACTGGTTGCTAAGCTTCATTCTTATCATCACAGTGCTCAAATAGAGGTTGATAAAAAACATTTTAAAGTATTTTCCTTAGTTAGTAATTATGTTTTTGCAAATATTTGGATGGTAGACACTTTATGGATCATTAATAAAAAAAATGTTGTTTAGGTTCTTAATTGTAACTTTGATTCAGTGTGAAATTTGATTTTTCTATTCAAGGGTGCTAGTTAAATGGAAGAGAACCTACCTTATAAGTATAGGGTTGGTGGTTCAATTCCTCCACACTCTATCTACATAAATCAATTACTAATTAAATGACCAGTTAACAACAATCAATGACTAAATAAATAAATGACCTGTTAACAACGGTCAACCACTAAACTACACTTATCGACCAATTAAATGGTCAAATAAATGTAATCAATGACTAAATAAATGACCAATTAAAAATAAT
This sequence comes from Pseudotsuga menziesii, assembly GCA_001517045.1. Taxonomy (NCBI): domain Eukaryota; kingdom Viridiplantae; phylum Streptophyta; class Pinopsida; order Pinales; family Pinaceae; genus Pseudotsuga; species Pseudotsuga menziesii. The sequence continues at coordinate 40,610 of LPNX010606998.1, read as the reverse complement.
TAATAACTAAAACAATGACTAAATATACAACAAAAATGACTTATCAAAATAATTAATAAATCACTAAACAAATTTAGTCATTTATATCATTTTTCTACTAGTGAGAAAAAATATCAAACATGAATATATGTATATGTATATATATACTCACATACATATATATTTCCCCTGTAGGTTACTATGACGGGGCTTCTCAATCACCCTTGTAAGTTGCTATGAGGGGGGTTCTAAACCATCCATGTAAATTGCGGCGAGGGGGATTTCAAGTTTCCTTTGTAAGACTCTATGAGGGTGGTTTCAAACCATCCCTGTATATTGTTATGGGGTATTCCACACTGACTCTATAACTTGCTACATGGGGGTTCTAAACGGACTCCACAAGCTATTATGAGAGGGGTTCTAAATAACTGCCACAAGATATTACAAGCAGGTTTCTCAACCATCCTCACAATTATATACAAGAGGGGGGATATAAAATTTTCTCATAATTTTCTATGATGGGGGTTCTATTCTTCTGTCATAGGTTTCTACAAGGGTGGTTTCTAAACTTCCCTCTTAAGTTTCTACGATGCGGGTTTTAAACCACCCTCATAGGTTACTAGTAGGGGGTGTTTACATCGCCATCATAAGTTTGTATGTGGGGGGTTTCAAATAAACCTAATAAGCCTCTATGTGTTATAATAACAAAAAACATTCCTATACTTATGATATGAAATTTTATCTTTTTGGTTAAATTCCCAGGTCCTACACTAACTAGTTGGAATCCACTTGCATTTCTGTGGTCAAACTTTCCTAAATTGCCTCTAGGAGAACTTTGTAAAGATTATGGATAATATTTTTACAACCCATCAGACTGACCATTTTAGTAAGTGTGCATTCCTTCCTTATGTAGAGATTCTTTCTTTTTCAGCAACTTTTAAGGAAAAAGGTGAAACCTAGTCTAAGGAAATTGCCTAGTTTTTGTCACAACTCGGCCTCCTTAATTTTCTATCCTAAAATCATGAGTTTGTCCACTTTCCTTCACTTATCATCTGTAACAACTCATTCATACAAGTTGTGACCATCTTGACATATTTGGAAAGTGTTTTATGGACCTATGAGGGATTTTGACTAGTTTAGTAAGCCTCCTTTTGTGTTGATTCGAATAACATATTTATGCATTCAAATATATGATGTAATTATATATTTGGACAACCTATTTTGACATAAGGTTGGATAGTGTAAACGTATTCAATCAAAATTTATGTTATGCACTATTTTTCATCTCCATTTTGAGTGAATCTATGCATGTTTTCAAGAATCTTTTGTGAGTTCAATTGATCTATGATTGGGATTAATTTCCACATGGTATCAAATCCTTAGTAGATCAATTGTTCTCCTCCTCTATTCCTTTCTTGCAGGATTGAAATCCTTCACTGGGAGCTCAATATGTCTATACAAGGACGTAGTTGTTGAAGAATGGACCAATCTCACAATATCATCTTGAATCCATTCAGCTATATCGAATGGAAGGAACAAATGGATACTTTTATGATGAGTAAATGGCTCTATAGAGTAACCATGGAAGTTGAGGATGAGCCTAATGCACCAAAAAATAATATTAAATGTTATAATAGGAGATATGAGGCATATGGTCTCTTGTGTCTTGACATTTCTAGATACCTTCTTTTCCATCTTGATAGATTGACATCACCAAATGAAGCATGGGAGAAGCTTAAAACATTATATGGAAAGATATATGAAATGAGGGGACATCAACTACAAAACAAGATGATTTCACTGAGTCCAAAGTCCAAATTGTAGCTTCAAATCCTTGCAAGTATAATTCTCCAAGTTCAAATCACTGGTTTTGCAATTGAAACAGTGTGGTATCAAAAATAAAGATGAACAACTAGGCTTGGTCATCCTTTCGAATCTTGGCCTTGACTACTCAATATTTTTTTTGACCTTCCATGCAACAAAGATGACAACTTGAACATGGAAGATTCCTTCACTGGAATATTTCATGGAACCCTTGACCCATTAGCAAGACAAATTGGTCATGATGGGCACCATCAATCCTTCCAAAGATCAATCTTTGGTTGCTAGAGATTCAAAGGTGGATTCCAAAGGGAAGAATAAGGCTAAGAATCCTCTTGATAAAAAAGGAGACAAGTTCAAGTATCATGAGGAGTCCTCAAACTCCAAGAAGAAGAAATCCTAGAAGAAGAAAGGTAAAGGTGAAATGAGAAAATGCACATATTGTGGTAATGAATTTCATCCTGAGAACTCTTACATGAAGAAACAAATAGATATGTTTACTAAAGTCCTAGAAAAACATAACATATCACTTCTTGAATGCACAAAGAAGAAGGAAGGAGGATCAAGTTTTGAAGACAAGGAGAGATTTCATGCCCTGGTTGCAAGCACTATATGTTCTCCTTTCTCTATCATTGATTCTGGAGCTTCAAGGAACATGGTTTAAAAAATGGATTCCTTCTCCTCTCTTGATGATTCGAAAGGTCCAAATATTTTGTTGGGAGACAACTCAGAAACTGAAAGTAAGGGTAAGGGTAACATAGATTTTGACCATGGTTCCTTCAATAATGTCTTGTATGTACCAGGTATTGTTGCTAATCTCATGGTAGTATATCATATGACCCACATTGGGTCTCCTAAGAAGGTTTTTTTTAATCCCAATTATGTTGAAATCTCTAATATTGTGAATGGTAGAGTCATTTATAAAGGTCTTGTGGATCATAGTTCAAAAGTGTATAAGTTCTCACAATTAATTCCTTTCTCAAACCCCTCTTCTCTCCTCACTCATGCAAATGAATCCAACAAGCTTTGGCATTAGAGGTTTTTCCATCTAAATTATAAGTATATTTCATATTTATGTGACAAAGCCATGGTAATAGGGTTTCCAAAGATCAAGTTTTCCAAGGGATTTTGTCAAGTTTTATGAAAACACCCAGAGCATAAGTATGAGAGAGTTAGAAATGAGAGAACCTCAACACCTCTTGATCTAATATACACTGAATTTTTTGGTCCTTTTCCTCATATGTCCATGATTCAATTCAAGTATTTCATTACCTTCATAGATGAATTTTCCAAGTACTGTTGGGTTTACTTCCTCAAACACAAGTCTGAAGTTTTTGACCTCTTTAAGGTTTTCAAAGCCTTAGTTGAGAACCAGTATGTGAGGAAACTCAAGATACTCATATCTGATAATGGTGGTGATTATTTAAAATATGAGTTCATTCAATATTGTGAATATGTAGGTATCCAAATGCAACACTCTATTCCTTACACACCTCAGCAGAATGGTGTTGCTGAGAGAAAGAATAGATCCCTCAAGGAGATGGCTACTTGTATGATGGAGTCCAAGACTTTGTCACCAAAATTTTGGGATGAATCTATAAACAGTGAATCCTACATCTGGAATAGGGTGTCTCACAAGAATCTTGATGGAATCACTCCTTTCGAAGCTTGGAGTGGGTGCAAGCCTGATGTGTCTCATTTCAATATTTTTGGCTCAAAGGAATGGGATAAAATTCCAACAGAAAAGAGGAAGTATTTGGAACCCAAAATTCAAGAGTGCCTATTTGTTTGGTATTAAAAATATTCCAAAGGATATAATCTGATCAACATGAGAAGTCAAAGAACCTTTATTGAAAGGAGTGCTCATTTTGAAGAAGATCTTATGCCAACAACAGAAATTGGAGAGTCCTCTTTCCCACCTCCACCTTTGTCTGTAAGTGAAGAGGATCATAATTTATATGATTATGATATGTATAATAATCATGATTTAATTGAATATCCTAACACACCCACAAGAAAAAAGTGGGAATCAAATACCATCCATGTAGCTAGGGAATTAGCTGGGAATCCGAGTGATCCCAGAAGAACTAGATCTCAATTTAAGGGTGCCTTTTCTGTGAAGGGCCCTTTATTTGATTAGAAGTGGTATATAATGGTTGAATAAGGCCCAAAAACATATGAAGAAGAATCATAATATCCAAAAATTCAAGCAACCAGGAAATAGGAATACCATTTTCTACAGAAGAATGAGAGATGGGACTAGTCAATCTCCCACTAGGGAGAAAGCTAGTGAAGTGCAAATGGGTATTCAAGAAAAATTTTGTTGTTAATGGATATCCCCTGAAGTATAAGGAAGGTTTATTTGACAAGGTATTCTCCTAATTCCAAGGAATTGAATACAATGATACCTTTACATCGGTGGAAAATATGGACTCCATAAGACTAGTTGTGGCCATTGCAGCTTCCAAGCAGTGGGAGGTACATCACATGGATATAAAGAGTGCCTTCCTACATGGACATGTGAAAGAAGAAATATATATGCAACATCCAAATTTTTTTTTTACTAATCCATCTCTTGTTTGTAGGTTGAATAAATCATTGTATGGGATAAAACAAGCTCCCAGAGCTTGGTATGCCAAGATTGATGGCTTTTTTCTATCACTGAACTATGTATATGCAAGTCTGATCAAAATGTCTATTTGAAGCTGATTCATGGTTCAATAATAAATATTTTTTTTTAATGTTGATGACCTTATGATCACTGGACGTTCCAAGAAATAAATTGCTTCCTTGAAGGGTTCAATGAACCATGCTTTCTCCATGAAATATTTGGGATTGTTAAGCCAATTTTTGGGGCTTGAAATTTCTCAGTCAAATATTGTAATCAAGGTACATCATTCCAAGTATTATTTAGAACTACTAAACAATTTCAACATTAAGGATTGCAAGCCTAGAAATATTGCATTTCTTTCGGGAGTTAAGCTTGAAGAAGCACAATCCACTCCATTAGTAAACAACACCCTGTATAGGAAACTGGTTGGTTGTCTTCTTTATTTGACTCATACTTGACCTGATATATATTATGTAGTAAGTGTGTCTTCTAGACACATGGATCAGCATTATGAAATCCATTGGAGGGTAGAAAAACAAATCCCGAACTTTGTACAAGGACCAATAACTCATGGGATTCACTATGTTGCAAAATATGACCTAGAGTTAGTTGGTTTTACTGACTCTGATTGGGAAGGTGAGAACATTGATATAAAATAAACTTATGGATATGTGTTTATGATTTCACATGGAATAATCAGTTGGTCAAGTAAAAATCAAATTTCCATTGCAATTTCATCTATAGAGGAAGAATACGGAGGATCTATGAATAAAAAAACTCAATATTTGTGTCGTTGCAGGGAATACTTGGAGAGTTTGGGATAGAATCTGAGACTTCTATAGTCATCTACAATGACATCCAAAGTACCGTTAAAATCTCAACTTATCCAGTACTTAGGAAGTGAACCAAACACATAGATATCCATATGCATTACCATAGGGCTTATACATGATGGGGTCATTGCTCTGCTTTGTTGCGCAACATCTAAGCAAGTTGCAGACATCTTCACCAAGGTTTTTTTTAGTAGACTTTCAGAAATCTTAAATCACTTCTAGGGGTAGATGATCATGTAGTGGAGACTGATTGAAGAAATGATTTCATACAATTTTGTTCATTTCCATGTTTAAGGGAGGATTTTCCCCTTTTTGGTTTTTCCTCTTTCCTTGTTTTGTATGGACAAGCAACATGCTAAAAACCTCACCTTTTCCACATTTGGAGGTGAAAAATTACCACCTCTAAAGGTATTTTTTGTAGTAGTGCACATTCTTTTGATCTATAAACACAAATGGATATAAGGTTATAATATCCTTTTGTTATTGGGGAAATAACTAATGCTCAATGAAATGATTAAGAGTATTGTTCTTGTGATTAAATAGTTATACTCATCTCTCATAGGAATAATGAATAGTCTTTTATTTATGATTAATTAAACTTGATTGTTCTTGTTGATTATAAGTCCTCCATTTATTAAGTATGCATACTAACTTTGTAAAAGTGTGATCTTGAGTAATTTAAAAAAAAACATGCCCTACACTAGTTATGTAATTACCCTGATTTATTTTATAAAGATCTAAGCAAATTGTGTTGAGTTGATTTAGCATCATTGCAGATGTAAACTTGATCTTTCCTTTAAGTAAAGTTTTTAGTATTATTATGGTTCAAATAACTAAGAGGAATGAAAGGATTTATTAATTATTGTGAGCTTCACTAAGGTGTCAAGTAATCTAATATTTGTAGATAAGTACTCCTCATTCAAAGAAACAAGGTTTAAGTATTTTAGTTTCTGAAGTATCCTTAACTATTAAATAAACCTTATACATAAGTATGATTTTACAATGGAATCAAGACTAGGTGAAAATTGATTAAACATCTGTATCGTTGATATCCTAACATGTCCTCCATTAGTATTATTGTTATACTGAAATCTCGTCACTCTCATGTTATGAGATAGGTATCCCCTTCTTTGCTCCAATCCCTCAAAGTTTTCCCTAGAGAAATGAAGGAATAAATTAACCCCTTGCAATTTTCCTTATTTTGAGCTGGTAACGCTCTTTCCCCATTGACAAAAAGAATTACCAGCTCAAAAAAGGGAAAATTGCAAGGGGTTAATTTATTCCTTCATTTCTCTAGCGAAAAATTTGAGGGATTGGAGTAGACAAGGGGATACCTATCTCATAACATGAGGGTGACGAGATTTCGATATAACAATTATCATGAACTTTATCATTTGAACTATTTCTACAACAAATTTGACTTTTAGGGGTAGTTGTCTTCTGCCTCCAAAAGTCACTTTTGGGGGCAGTTTTGGCTTTGTACGTGGTCTTTACAAAACCACCCCTAATAGCATCGACACTAAAAATTTTCACTTTTAGGGGCGGTTCAGAACCCTGCCCGCCCCCAAAAAACTGCCCCTGAAAGTGACTTTTAGGGGTGGTTCTCCCCCCCCCCCCCAAAAAAAAAAGTGACTTTTCAACTTTTAGGGGTGGTTTTAAACCCCCTTCAAAAGTCAAATTTGGAATTTTGGGGGCGGTTCTAGACCCCCCCCCCTAAAGTTACTTTTGGGGGCGGTTTTGCCCTAATAGCACCGACACTAAAAGTTTTGAATTTTAGGGGCAATTATGAACCCCACTCAAACCGCCCATAAAAGTGACTTTTGGAGGTAGTTCTAACCCCCCCCCGCAAAAAAAAAAAAGTGACTTTTGGAGGTGGTTCTAAACTGCCGCCAAAAATGACTTATGGGGGCGGTTTTAACCCCCCCCCACCCCACCAAAAATAAATAAAAAAAAAATTTGGACTTTTCGGGGAGGTTATGAACCCCCTCATATAAACTTATAGGGGGGGGGGATTGAACCCCCCTCATTGTAACATACAAGGGAAGTTTTGAACCCCCCTCGTAGCCATAACAAATCATAATAAAATATATTTTATTTAAAACATCAATATTGCAATATCATTAGAGAATGAAGGAATCAAACCTTCAACCTCCTGCTTATAAAGCAGGTTCTCTACCATTGAGCTAGAACCCTTTAACAGTTCAGCTAGAACCAGTTACAGAGGGCTACTTTCAAATGCCCACCAACTATTGTACTTGATCCAACAAATTAATCCAAAGGCATGGGGATGTTCTTTGGTGATCTTGCTATCCAACCATGGTCTCACATATTTATTATGGTGTTAACAAGTGCAAAAGACATCGCTGCAAATTTGAATAAAAATAAAGTATGACTGTGTAAAAAATATCACTGCACAGACAATCAATCCAAGATTGACTAAGTGATGAAAAATTGCCCTAAAGAAGATGCCTTCTGAAAATGTCCACCATAATTTATAGGTAAAAGTAAATTCCTACATTGACCTACCATGACGTAGCTTGTTGAAGTTCCTATCTATCCATGGTTTCATTTCTAATAAAAATTGCTCGAACAAAAAGATCTGGGTTTGCCAAAACAAGTATTTTTGGGAAAGTTAGTCAAAATTGCCTTGGGAAAATGACCACCATAATTCATAGCTTAATAAAAATGCACGCCCCATCCTATAAGACTGTAGCTTATTTACCTGGATATCTAGCGATGGTCTCATTTTTTCTTAAGAGTGTTTGTGGAGAAAGTTATGGATCTGCCAAAACAGGGGTTCAGGTGGTTTTTTGCACCAAGTTCACTAAAATGCATGCCTAGGTCGGAGGAAGAATATTCTGAAGGTGAAATGAGTTGTGGTGTGCTTAGTGAGATATTCTACATCATCTTGTGATATTGGTTTAGGGTTTTGGTGAAATAAAAAATTCACCTTGAAAATGGCACAGTTGTCCAAGTGTTAAAACCGGTAATAAAAGGTCATTTAGAAAATCCCGCCACATGTTGTTCCTGTGCCTAAACATTCAGCAGATGACATGGGTCTATTCCTTGGTTATATGTCTACCTATCCATGGTTTTATTTTTCTTTTTTGTGATCACATGTGCAAGGAATACATTTTTCAAAATGAGAAAAATCATAATGGCCACCAAAGAAACTATGAAAATGTGTCCAAGTGTTAAAAACAAGAATTGAAGAAGTGGTTTGGAAATGCACGCCATAGGATGTGGTTGTGTAGATAATTTCATCCAAAGGTGTGGGTATGTTATTTGGTAACTTATCTATCTATCCTTGGGTTTAGTATCCGTAATAAAGATTGCATGCGTGAAATATAATTTTTTCAAATTGAAAAAAAAATGTCTGAAAAATACATTTTTAAATGCCAGCCAGAGGCTATGTGTGTGCCAATAAATCTATTAAAAAGTATGAATGTCTTCTTTGATGATCTATCCATCTATCCATAGTAGCATCTCGTAATCTGGTGTACAAACATATAGATTTTCCAAGTTGGAGAAAAAAATGTTGTCCTATTAAAAATAAATGAAATTTGCAAGTGTTAAAACCAGTTAGAGAAGGCTATTTTAAAATGCCCACCAACTGTTGTCCTTGAGCCAACAAATTAATACAAAGGCATGGGGATGTTCTTTGGTGACATGTCTATCCATCCACACCTTTATTCTGTTGTTCACAAGTGCAAAAGACAGGGCTGCAAATTTAAAGAAAAATAAAGTATGACTATGTAAAAAATATGACTAAGTGATGAAAAACTGACTAAGTGACGAAAAACTTCCCTAAAGCAATTTCCTTATGAAATGTTCACATTAATTCATAGGTAAAAGTAAATGCCCATCCTAACCTTCCATGTCATAGCTTGTTAAAGAACCTATCTAACCATGGTTTCATTTCTCATAAAAAGTGTCTGAAAAAAAAGATATTGGTCTGCCAAAACAAGTCTTTTTTGGAAAACTAGTCAAAATTTCCTTGGGAAAATGACCACCATAATTCATAGCTTAATACAAATGCATTCCCCATGCTATAATTTTGTATCTTGTTTACTTGTATATCTAACCATTATATCAGTTTTTATTAAGAGTGTTTGTGGAGAAAGTTATGGATCTGCCAAAACAGGAGTTCAAGCCGTTTTCCGCACCAAGTTCACTAAAATGCACGCCTAGGTCAAAGGAAGAATATTCTGAAGGTGAAATGAGTTGTGTTGTTCTTAGTAAGATATTATACATCATCTAGTGATATTGGTTCAAGGTTTTGGTGAAATAAAAAATTCACCTTAAAAATGGTATAGTTGTCCAAGTGTTGAGACCAGTAATAAAAGGTCATTTAGAAATGCCCGCTACATGTTGTTCATGTGACCAAAAATTCATGATGACATGGGTATTTTCCTTGGATATATGTCTACCTATACATCCTTTTATTTTTTATTTTGGAGATCACATGTGCAAGGAATACATCTGTCAAAATGAGAAAAATCATAATGGCCACCAAAAATAAACTATGAAAATGGGTTCAAGTGTTAAAAACGGGAATTAAAGAGGTGGTTTGGAAATGCACACCATAGGATGTGGTTGTGTAGATAATATCATCCAAATGTGTGGGTCTGTTATCTGGTAACTTGTCTATCAATCCCTAGGTTCAGTATGTATAATAAAGATCACATGTGTTAAATATAAATTTTCCAAATTGAAAAAAAAATTGACTGAAAGCCATTTTGAAATTCCCTCTAAAGGCTCTGTGTGTGCCAATAAATCTATTAAAAATTATGACTCACTTCTCTAGTGATATATGCATCTATCCATAGTATCATATCCTAATCTAGTGAACACACATGTGAGATATGGATTTTCCAAGTTGGAGAAAAAAATGTTTGCCTGTTAAAAATAAATCAAATCTGCCTAACTGTTAAAACTAGTTACAAAAGGCTATTTTCAAATGCCCACCAATTGTTGTACTTGAGCCAACAAATTAATAAAAATGCATGGGGATTTTCTTTGGTGATCTGGATATCCATCCATTGTCTCACACCTTTATTCTAGTGTTCACAAGCGCAAAAGACATGGCTCCAAATTTAAAGAAAAATAAAGTATGACTGTGTAAAAAATATGACCAAGTGATGAAAAAATTCCCTAAAGCAGTTGCCTTATGAAAATGTCCCCCATAATTCATAGCTAAAATTAAATTCTTAACTTGACCTTCCATCTCGTATCTTGTTGAATTGCCTATCTAACCATGGTTTCATTTCTCAAAAAAAAGTGTTTGAAGAAAAAAGATATGGGTCTGCCAAAACAAGTCTTTTTCGGAAAATTAGTCAAAATTTCCTTGGGAAAATGACCACGATAATTTATAGCATAAGAAAAATGCATGCCCCATCTTGTAAGGTTGTATCTTTTTTACCTCAATATCTAACCAATTGTCTTAAGAGTGTTTGAGGAGAAAGTTATGGATCTGCCAAAATAGGGGTTCAAGCAGTTTTCTGCACCAAGTTCACTAAAATGCACACCTAGGTCAGAGGAGGAATATTCTGAAGGTGAAATTAGTTGTGTTGTGCTTATTTAGATATTCTACATCATCTGCTGACATTGCTTTAGGGTTTTGGTGAAATAAGAAAAATCACCTTGAAAATGGCACAGTTGTCTAGGTGTTAAAACTAGTAATAAAAGGTCATTTAGAAATGGCTGCCACATGTTGTTATTGTGCCCAAAAATTCATCAGATGAAATGGGTCTGTTCCTTGGATAGATGTCTACCTATCCATGGTTTTATTTTTAGTTTTGGTGATCAAATGTGCAAGGAATACATCTGTCAAAATGAGAAAAATCATAATGGCCACCAAAGATAAACTATGAAAATGTGTTGAAGTGTTAAAAACAGGAATTGAAGAGGTGGTTTGGAAATGCATGCCATAGGATGTGTTTGTGGTTTGGAATTATAGGGTTCTAATACCCACCAACTATTTTCCTTGAGCCAACAAATTAATCAAAATACATGGAGATGTTCTTTGCTGATCTGGATATCCAACCATGGTCTCACATCTTTATTCTAGTGTTCACAAGTGCAAAATACAGGGATGCAAATTTAAAGAAAAATAAAGTATGACTGTGTAAAAAATATAACTGCACAGACAATCAATCCAAGACAATCATTTCCAAGGAGGATAGGTAAAGCCCATGGCCAACAAGAGACTATTGGGTAGTAGAGAATGGAAGGGTATACGGTGCATCTTGCTAAAGACACGAGTTTGGTATTTTGATATTGTATCCACATCCATATGTAAGAGGTTTCAAGTTCTAACTAAAAATACATTGACAAATAAGTTAATGCAAGGAAAAATACCCAATGTATAGGATTCTCATAAGTCACTATGAATGCAGAAATGCTCCACATGCAAGATATTCATTCTTCACTCTAATCCTTGACAATTTTCATCATTAATTTTCTAAAAGTAAAAAAACGACAGTAAGAAAAAATAAAATGAGCTTCTTGTTTACCATACTGGAAAACAACATATATCAAGCTTACCTCACTAGCAGGACTATATTTTGCACAGTCGATAGCTTGACGCGATGCACTGCCAATACTTTCCTCCATCCTTGACAGTGTCTCTAGCATTCCTTCAAAAATGTCCTTGGAAATTGTTGCTTCTATATCCCCACTAAGTGTCCTTGGCAATTGCTTCTTATGTATCCTCACTAAGTGTCCCTCCAATTTATTTTCACTCTAAGCTTATTTTACCTTATTCACTTTATTCTAGAACCATCGTATTTGGAAGACCCCACTACTGCACATATAACTCTGATCGACATTTGAAATATTGCAAAAATAATAGAGAGGAGAACAAATTTAGTGCCTTTCCCAGGAATGAGAAGGTGCCTGCTAAAAAAGAGTATTCTGAGAAGATTACTATCAAACAAAATCAAACAAGTCAAAGCCTCACAATGCATCAAATTCAATTAATCACTATGCTTCCTCTAAAGTTACTCAACCACTTTTTGATAACTATGTTGATGTTGGCAACGAAGGGTGAAAATTAAAGTTGGCCATATCATATCTGAAATTGTAAATAGTATTAAGGGGATTGACCTTCAAATGCTATTTGAGGAATAGATTATTGTCAAAATATTTATTCAGTGCAAGGATCTAGCCCAAAAATAGCTTCATGGGATGGCCCAAGAATACTTCCACATCTATTACTTTAGGGATAAAACGATTTATCAAGGGGGCTCTATCAACATTGTCAAAAGACAATGTATTGTCTCAACCTAAGAGGAAAATCCCAATAATTATTAAAAATGGAGCAGGTGAGACCAATGATCTATTAGAAGGGTTAGCACAAGTCAAGGATTCCAAAGACATGGGCCATGGCAAAGGAAAAGGGAGTCATGTGGCTTCCCTTCCTATATTTTATTTTTTCTAAAATCAAACTAGATCAACTCTTTTATCTCATTCTCTGACTTTGTTGACATACATAAGGCCACTATCTAAAAGAATGGCAGCATAATTTGATATTCGGATATGTTAAATTGCACAAGTATTCCTCAAACAACTAATATTTGATAAGGCCACATTTATGTGAGTAAGTGGTCTTCTAATTGGTTGCAACAAACTAAATATACTTCATTTACTATTGGAATGACAACTTGATCATAGAGATTCTTCTATTGTGCAGATGGACAAACTACCTACATTTTATGAAATTTTTTATAGTTAGATTTGCAAAGAAAGATACAATAATATTTACATTTCTTGATGCCAGGATTTATAGTGCATCCAAAAATTTAAACAAAAATTGAGAAGAATATGCTACAAGATAAAATTCCAATGGATGATGGAATACTCTCACACAAATTATTACTAGCTAGATTCACATCTTTTAAAGCACCCGTGTTCTTGAATAGATTATCTATGTCCCTTGTGATGGCATCTTTGGATTGATAGATATATGTATAAAGAGAAGGAGAAGTAGTGTCTTGGTCATTGAATCTCATTGAAATAACACTTAGTACATACATTAAAAGTACTGGGCCAAATATTTGAAGGATTTCTAAGATTAAGACAAAGTGCGAAAGCCAGTTTACAAATAAACTTGAAAGAACATTGAAGGATATTATACAATCATAAGACCATCATCAGAAAGTGTTCCATATTCAACATCAAGAAAAACAAACAAAGTATCAGATATCAATTGTAGCAACAAAGCATATTTTTAATGAAAATGACTGTTATAGTCATTAAGTTCAAAGAGTTTTTTCTGCCAAAAGAGTTATTTTCAGAGTTCAGTTAGATTTCGAATTCAAGACTAGGTAGAGGTTGTTTTAATATAAATTCATATGTATTTGATATACAATAGACAGGCTTCAAGAGGATTTTTTCCGTGGAATGCTATGCATTATAATAAAACAAATGCAATGAATAATTTTTATTGATTATCAAAACTAATGAAAACAACTAGAAATGTGAAACTGGAACATAGCAAAAACAATAGCAAACGTACCACATCAACAGGAATAGAACACCATTTCCTATGAACAAAGCATAGGGGAAGCGTGAAGAAACCGCTAGCAAGATTAATAAATCTCTAAGATGAGAATGTCAACAAGAGGTACACCATTGTCGGCCCTCGCTGAACCAAGAACCCATGACTATAGAGAGATGCGACAACACCCCATCCCTAATCACTAGAGAATACATGGCACATAATTTTTGAACAAGGAAAACACAAAGCTGCATGAAGAGCCGACCCAAACTTATTACTATACAATAATATTGGAAGACGCAGAGAACCATGAATCTAGGATTCAAATTTGAACATGCACTGTTAGCTATCCATTTTGTAGGTTCAACTTCCAAAATATCATTTACAGTACTAAAATTTGTATCATATTTTATCCATTTCTTTCCAAGCATGCTCTAATGTATCTCTTTCCATAAGACGACTTGGATGCCTCTGCAACAGAAGGTCCTTCACAGCCTATTCTTGCCTCTCTCGGACCTCTTCGCTCGCTATTCCACATGTAGTGGCTAGAAGGCCCAATCAAAACCCCCATTCATGTGCCATAACTCATTTTCAAACTTTTAAAAACCTTTTTGTGCTAAAACCCTTTGTTTTTTTATTTTGATGGCTTGTTGTGGCGCTAAAACCCTTATCTTAAAAGTTTTGGCTTCTAAAATGCATATTTTATTTTTTATCTTGATGGTTTCTTTTATGTGTCTATATATATGTGTGTGTGTGTGTGTGTGTGTGTCTTTTTGTTGGTTTAGTTTATAAATATATAATAATATATATTTAAGTTACTATGGTCAAGTAAAGAAGCATGAGAATGTAAGTGTAATTTCAAATTTAGTGGTGGGAAAGGACAAACCTTTTAGTTTTTTTGGTGGTGTTATCTGATGTAATTTAGGTGTTAGCGATATAATCGAGGTGTTAGCAAGTAGACATAATTCTACTTTTATTAAATCCATATAAATAATTTTTAATGTATTTTTGATGTTATTATGAACAACATAGTAGAGTTTAGTTTTTCAACAATCTTGATGCTTTTTGTATTGGAGCAATGTGTTAGATACATTCAAATGTTTGGATACTAAAACTAGGTTGTATTCAATCTAGAAAGATCTATCTCTTGTTGAAATTAGAACGTCTTGGTAGGTATTTAGAGAATGATGGAGTCAAAATATGAATTGCAATCTATCTATTTTTGTCATCTCAAGAGAGAACACAATAAAGAAGTAGACATATTTTCCAAGAGGGGATCAAACCGACAATCAACCTCCCTATTTGTTATTGGATATAGGGAAGGTGGAGAACTATCTAAGGTTTCTTCTTTACAAGATGGACCCTCTCACGCTCTATTCATCGATGGGACCTGCAACTATACCATCATGTAATTTTGGCCTTGTTTTCTCCTAACATAGAGGGCTAATGCATCTGTGTTGGACCATGTTGTACATCGTAGTCATCATCAAAAATATTTTCATTTATGGCTTATGGGATATATTCCAACTCCTAGGTCATGGTGCATTGTCTAAATAGGGAAATAAATATATAAGGAGACTAGATCTAGGATCTATGATCCAAAAATAGCGAGTGTGTCATGGTACACACTGGAAGTGTCTCTCCTAATATCCAAAGTCGAATGAGGAAAACTTCAAATAGTAATATGTCTGAAAGAACTATAAGAATTAGAAGGGGAGCTATGATGGGTAGTGTGTTGATGTTGAGAGTGGGGAGCCTATTGTTGCGATTTGAATGCATACAACTAAGTGTTGGGATGGGGTCGATACTAGAAACATAGATGGGTTTGGGAGGACGTAGAGGTGGTCTATGGTCAGAAGCAGTTTCATCTTTAGTCAATCTCTAGAAGCCCTTAGAGGAGGGGAGCACTCGAAAGAAGGAAGTGATCTGCTGAGTGGAGGCCAATCTCGGATGCAAATGCCGCTGGAGGAGGGAACAAAGCAAATAGTAAACATGTTTTATGGAAACTATGGCATGAAACTATCAATTCAGGAGCCTCACGCACACAATTCTTTATCTTTCTCCAAATAATTACATAAAAAAATTGATTTCCTAAAGTTCACAATATTGCCATAGCTTTTGTTGACTAAGGCCAATTGAGAAAGGATTGACAAAAGAAACATTAACAAGGTTTCATAAGTGTGTTTTTTTGGATGTTTATGTCATGGTTATCATGTTCAACCCTACTTTTCCCCATATTTGGTCCATCCTTTTGTCTAGTATTTCTCTAACCAACAAGAGTTGGAGTGCTCCATACAAGTACAAGTACCAGAGTATAATGTCCCTAGCCTTTTTAGAATTCATATGTATTTGTTTATGCTACTATCAAACAAATTTTTGATACAACCTAGTCTAGGACTTGTGTTGCAAAATCTTAAGGGAAGTAAAGGTTGAGTAGGATTTGTGTTGGTGGTACTCAATAATTTCGAAATTGAACATCCTCGATGAAGAAAAATTTGTATCGAAGGCTTATGAGTTGGGATCTTTATCAATGTTTGCTTAAAATTTGTGTGTGAGAACATAAAATTGAAAAAGTATAGAGATTTACCTTTACTATGTACCTAGGGGGTGTGGCTAGAAGAGAATGGTGAACTATTTGATGGTAAGTTTAACGTCTCATGGTAGACTATGGCCCTCCTCACTTAGGATCAAACCTCCCCAAGCCATGCTATATATACTGTATTGTCCATTGTGACATGACGCCCCAGTGGGTGTTAGTACTAATAAAATTGAGAAAAAAAAGTCTAACATCTCACAATTGATAGCAACACAAATCCTAACCATCATAGAAATCTTAAAACAAAAGTCATTACTGAAAGGAAAGAGAGTGGTGGTCCCATATATTATTGAAAAATTTGTGCCATGGGCTTATCTCGATGGGAAAAGACAAGAGGATCCTTTTATGGGAGGAAAAGGTGGTATTATAAACATCTTAAACTCACATTTTATAAAGTTAATGGCATAGATTGGGAGGGTACCAACAAAAAAGCAAATTGCTAGCTCTAAAGTTGATATTAGCTTAGGCTGTCAGAAAAAGAGTTTAGAAGCTTCATTTGATGAGTGACTCTATGCTTATTATTAATTTGATGAATGGATTGGTATAGGTGCAATATATTCTTCTCAATCCAATCTATTATTCATTTCTAATATTTAAATCTAGATTTAGAAGCTTTGGGCCTGACTTTGTCAACATAGATTTGAGATGATGTCCTCGATTTGATCAATTATCATCTTTTTTAGGTTAGCCAATCAAAAATTGGATTTCAATATTTTCCAAGGCATTCAATTTTGAGTCTAGGAATCAAAATATTTCATACTATGTTGATGGCTCGACTCCTAAAAAATATCAAGGTTGAGATCCAATGCAAGAAGTGTTGCCCAAAACATTTCCTTCATGTAACAAAATAGTAGATTCTCTATAAAGGGAATATTTGGTGTGCATATGTTGCATGGAAATAATTATGAGGTTTTGTGCATCAAGTATGGATCTCACTACACCATAATACCCATGCAAATTAATATTTGTCCCACATGTACCATATGTGCCATTTGTGAAGATGGATGTATGCAACATCCAGCAAACATTCTCCCAGTATTAGTCACATGACTTGGATAAGAGTAGATGAGTCAAAATGGGGCACTAAATTCTCTCAGTAACTCTATGATAGAGTGGGAAGAATAGTACCTAGATGACTAAAAATGGGACCGTACCTTCTCCGGGTAACTCTATGATGGATGGGGATATTAGTCCCATGTTAAATCCCTTGTTGAGAAAGAAGGATGATTTTATAGTGACATTCTCTCGGACACTTTGTGACTAAGTGGGGATATCTCTTGGACACCCTGTGAAGGGGTGGAGAGACCACTGCTATGTCTCACACACTCTATGATGTTGTGGGGAGATCTCTCAGATACCCTGTGAAGTGGTGGAGAGGCCATTTCATTCTCCCAAACACTATGTGATGGAGTGAGGATATCTATCGAACACCTTGTGAAGGGGTTTATAAGCCACAACATTCTCTCAGACACTCCATGATAGAGTTGGTATATCTCTTGGACACCTTGTGAAGGGGGGGAGAGGCCACTGCATTCTCTTGAACACTTTGTGATGGAGTGGGAGATCTATCAGACATCGTGTGAAGGGATGGGGAGACCAACACATGCCCCTGGACACTCTATGACTGAGTGGGGATATATCTTGGACATCATGTGATGTGATGGAGAAATTTACTACATTCGTGTTGGGTGTTTTATTGTCTAAATTGTAGAAATTCAGGCCTGTAGTAGATTAATTTCACTCATAGCAATTAACAATTGATCATGCAAATTATCAACAATGGAGATTGAATATGGAGCTGTAACACAACATTATATTAACTGAGTGTACAATATCCAACCCTATAAAAACATAGGCTTCTGAATATATAGAATACATGAGCAAATCAAATGCATAAGGAAGCATCCAAATCTAGCATAAAGCAGGCTTACCCAAAATAGGCAAATCCCCCATAGGTGTAAAAAGCTGATCCCAAATCTATCAAGGACCCCACGAATTAGCAAGGGCGCATGGGCAAGCTAAAGAGTGGTCAAATGGCAGCTCATACATGCTTTTGCATGGAGGAAAGAGTGGAGGAGGAAGAGGCAACAAAGCTGATTCACCTCACCTAGTCTTGCTTTCCTATGTGCCTTAAAACACTGAGAAAGCAGGCAATAAAGCAGAAAAAGAA
>LPNX010606998.1:0-18843 GCA_001517045.1 Pseudotsuga menziesii | reverse complement strand
AACTTGGAGAAATATAGCTGCAGGGATTCAAAATTACTGGGACTCAGGGAAATCAATTCATTTTTGATTTGGTGTCCCCTCATCTCATCTATCTTTCCAAATATTTTAGAAAGTTTCTCCCATACTTGATTCGGTGAATTCAATCAATCGAGATGGAAAAGGAGGTCTCGGGAAATACTGAGACATAGGAGGCCATAAGCCTCATCTCTCCGATTGTGCCATTTGATCTTCTCTGTAGCAGCATTGGGCTCTGCTTCTATATCCATAGTCACCCTGTAGAGGCCTTTCTCTCTCAACAAGATCTCCATCTCTGCTTTCCATTCAAAAAAGTTGAAAGGAGTGAGGATAGTTTTTTGTGAATCCATAGCTTTAGAAAATCTGTCTCGGCTGTCAGTAGAAGGCTCCCAGTCTTGATGTCGAACCTGCAAAACAATTTTTGGAGGAGAGTAACAACCTACAATGGCTCTGATACCATGTAGAAATTCAAGCCTGTAGTAGATTAATTTCACTCACAGCAATTAACAATTGATCATGCAAATTATCAACAATGGAGACTGAATATGGAGCTGTAACACAAAATTATATTAACTGAGTGTACAATAGCCAACCCTGTAAAAACATAGGCTTCTGAATATATAGAATACATGAGCAAATAGAATGCATAAGGAAGCATCCAAATCTAGCATAAAGCAGGCTTACCCAAAATAGGAAAATCCCCCATAGGTGGAAAAAGCTGATCCCAAATCTATCAAGGACCCCACGAATTAGCAAGGGCGCATGGGCAAGCTAAAGAGTGGTCAAATGGTAGCTCATACATGCTTTTTCATGGAGGAAAGAGTGGAGGAGGAAGAGGCAACAAAGCTGATTCACCTCACCTAGTCTTGCTTTCCTATGTGCCTTAAAACACTGAAAAAGTAGGCAATAAAGCAGAAAAAGCAGAAGGGCACCTAGGAGGCCAGGAATAAAGTAGATTTGATTCCCAGTACTTTCCCAAGCGCTCCATGAGTCAATAATGGCAAGTTTGACCTCTATGGATAGGCAATTGACAACTTGCACATGGTGGGACTCATGGACTAGGAAAATAAGACAAAATAAATGAAATAATGTCTAAGTGGGTAAATACTATGGGTTGATTATTCTAACATAAATTAATCCACCTATTCTTTAATTATCAACCGAGGTTGGTAAGCTTAGAGTTGACACAAAATATATGCGAAGGTAGAGGGTGTCATGTAAATATTTTAACAAACAAAAGATCGAAAGATCTTTCAAAATGAAAAACTAATTCAAAATCCTAAAATGCAATTATTAAAGTATTTAAATTGAAATAAACTAAACAATTGAAAATAAGTTTTAAACTGAAATACAATCAACAATTGACTATTCAAATGGGAAACTATGGTACAAGGAAAACTTAACTTATAAGCAACTAGAAAACTTAATAAAAGAAATATATTTAGGTTCTATCCTACAAGTTCTTTCAACAATAAAACAACATAAAAAGACAACCTAAAAACATACTAAGGGAAACACTAAATCTCACATACAACCAAATAAATCAATCTAGAAACATAAATACAGAATAATACAACAATAAAACAAAATCAGCAATAACACACATTCAAGGGAAACAGAAAATAAGGAAAAATAATAAAACTTCAAAAAATAACCTAAAACAATTAGGTTTTAATTTAAATGTTAAATAAAAATAATATCTAAACATCACAGTCCAAACATAATTCAAATATCAGCAAAACATCATTGAAAACAATCTTAAAACACATAAAAAACACTAAAAACAGAACTAAGGGCTGAATGATAGACTGAACTGTGAGTCTGAAAGGGTGGCTGAATAACAGACTGAACAGGCTGTCTGAATGACAGCCTGCACAGTTAAAATTATAAAAAATAACCTAAATGAACTAATCTTCAGCTGAAGCCATGTAGATGTAATTCTAATGCATCATAACAATAAATAAACCTATTTAACAGCAAATTAACTTTGAACTAGTTCATGAACAAAAGGAATCATTGAATATTAAACTAATAAATAAACTGGAAATTAACTTGCATAAATTCAAAATAGGAAAAGAAATAACGGAATTGAATCTATTCTAAATTCATAAAAACAAATTATTCTACATTCCTAAAAACAAAGACTGAAAGTAATGCTGGAAATGAAATAATTGGAAACAAAATGACTGAAATAAAATAACAGAAAGCAAGTTATGCACGCATCTAACTAATTAAATTCAAAATAAAACTAAGTTAATGTATTATAGAGGACAAATAGAATAACATTTACTATAATCTAATGGAAGCAAACTAGAAATTAAACTATACTAACTAAAACAGAAAAGAAACTAAGCTAAACAAAGTAAATGAACCTCTAGTTGATGAGGGGCCCTCTCAGCAATCAGGGGTAATGCTTGGCTAGCTTATACTTAAACGAAATCTTCAACAACAATGCATACAACTCTTTATTTAGATGGTGGAACAAAAATACAAAGTTCAAGACTAAATCACAACAAGAACTCTTCTCCTAACTCTGCTAATTGACTGATTGTATAGCTAATTGAGCTCTCTCACATAGGTTTCTTTATATAATGCTTTAGAGGGATGAGCAATCCAACCCTTTAGAGGCCATTTGCTCTCTAAATTTAGCCGATATTTAAAGCATTTAGTTGTTTACAAGCCAACGCATAGGCATCCTCCTTCTTCAACACGAACAGTCTTCAGATGTGGTGCACGGGCTTCTCTTCAGCATGAACGATCTTCAGAGGAGGAAAACAAGATCCTTCCTTATCGCAGTAGGAGACTGATGGAAAATGGAGGAGAGTATAGTGGTTCATCTTCTAGAGCACGGATTGAATGCAATAGTCCAGTGCATGGATGGTTGACGTGGTGGAAAGTAAAGGAGAATGCAGGCTGGAAAACAATATAGAAGATGGATTTATCACTAGACGCGTGGATAACCAGATCGTTTGCAGACTGTTCCAATGTTTTAATGCCCAAAGTTAACTCTCAGCAGCGCTCAATCTAATGAGCGATCTGGACGGAGTGCTGAATGAAAGGCTGGGACGTGAGCTGGATACACTAGGCATTGATATAGGGTGAAAAAAGTGTCTATATGATGGTGTACTTTAGGACTGGAGTCTACAGCAACACATCTCAACATCTGGCAAACCACTAGCAATTTTCACGCAACGGGTTGGATGACGAGTTGGACGCCATGCTGGATATGCCAGGATGAATGCATTTTGCATATTAACTTGGACCAAAGGGATTATAAAATATGCAAACAATTATACAATCTAATTAATACATAAAATGAGTTTTAATAATGTTATTTTTAATTAATAAAACCATAAAAAATGATAAAAATAAAATAATTTTATATAAACCTTAAAAACACTCATACTTGAAGTTGAATAATAATTTGCATGACATAAAACGTACAAAAGATGATAAAATATGTATTTAAATGAATAATTTATCTACCAAAAATGATAAAAAATCTAGGATCAACATTCCCCCAAACCGAAAAAATGCGAGGTCCCACTAAGAAAAAAGAAAGAAAAACAATTTAGGAAGAAGGAAAACTAATAGTTGCATTCAACTCGGCAGATGAAGAAGGTAATTTAAACTTCACTCTATTAAACTGTAGCTTAAAAATGACATGTCTTTCATGTCAAGCATTTATATTAAAATAAGAAAATGACTTTATTGAGTTTTTCAACATTCTTAAATAAACAATTTTCAGGTTTAAAATAATTTTATCATTTATAAGGTTTTGAAATTAATTCAACCATGTCCAAAGTTTACTTTGGACAGGTTGAAAAAAAAACATAAATCGCATCTTGAATAGCAAGAAGATTAATCATTTCAGTGCATAATTAATTGGATAAAAGCATAGGATTATTAATAATAATCTGATATGGAAGTAAAAACTATTTGCCTAAAAACAAAATTTGGTTAGCAAATTTTAGTCACCATTTTTACTCAAGTCATTATTTGATATTTCATTTGGACCTTCATTCGATCGTCCATATGGTAAGACCATATTGAATTTTGTTGTAAAAATATGCTTCAGGTTATAATCAAACTCCATTGTTTACATTCCTTAAAATACTTATCATTTGTTAGAGGAAAATAGATTTATCATAAATAATAAAAATAAAACAATCTAATTTTCCTAATCCTTCCTCCCCCAAACCAAATATGTGGCGTGTCCTCAAGCCATACAGAGAGAAGAATCTGATTGTTCTGGAAAAATAGAAATTAAAGAGTTCTAGCATGATGTTCAGTATTTGGTAAATAAAAGAAGAAAAACTATCTAACTAGTAAATGGAAATGATTCAGAGATTTATATTCAAGAAAATGATAACAATGCATAGAAAGACCATGTGAATGAAAATAATATAATCGAAAGAATGCCATAGGAAAAACTAGCCATCCATGCTTCATTTGAAAGATATCTTGTCATCATAAAATATTTTGAGTGTACCCCGAAGTGTGTGAGATTTATAGCCATGGGTCCAATTTCTAAGATAATGACATCTTAGGTATATGGCAAAGGGAACTTAGAGCCATTCTCAAATGACAAAATAATTGGCCATGACATATCTTGTTGAAAATTTTTCACTATTTTACGAACTATGTGTATAGTGGTGTATTAACCATATCTCATTTACCAAATATTTCCCCGCTTCCAGCTAGCATGTTCAGTATCTTAACAGGTTTATCTTGGTACCATGCAAGTATAGCCCCACTTCCAGTGAGCCTGTTCAGTACCCCAACTAGTTTACTTGCATTTATCAAGCTTCATGTTGTAAGGTTTTTAGTTAGCATTGACCCACTTCTAGCAGGCTTGTTTAGTACCTCGGCAGGTTTGCCTTGTATAATGATATTAAAAATATGGAAATTGATTGGTACTAGAGTGTGTTAAATCCTGCTAAACACATAATTCAAAAAAAAATTGTTCTAAATAAATAATTTTATAATGGCCTCACCATGACTAATGTCAAAAGAGAATAACTGAAAGTTATTCTTTAACGTAACAGTCCTTCTTTAAAAAGTAATGTTCCCCACAGACAAAAATTCCACCTACTTCCGAGTTATTAACAAAATACCCAAGAGACAAGTTTTGATAACAAGCATAAGATGAACTAATAATCCGGTGGTGAGAATGTGAAAAATATGATAACAAAAGTAGGTCTATTGAGCAAGAGTAAATAAAAAATATACATATATGAATCAAAATACCAACAACTAGATGAATCATAGTAGAGTTGGTTAAGTATAATATGCAAAAGATTGTAAATTTTTAATTTTCACTATAAGCTAAAAAATTCAAAAGCACCCCAAGAAAAGTTAAAATACCTGATGAATTTTTAACATACTCCCCTTTTCCAAGTAATACCCCATATGCTACTTATAGAGATAGAATACTTGCAATCAACTGCAAAATCACTGGTTAGATGATTCAATTTATTCATAAAAACATAAAAGAAAAAGAGTCTTGTGTAAACAACCTATTAGAAATGAATCTTATTTATTCAAAGAAACAAACACATATTTACATCTATACAAGTGATAACAACCCAAAATATTTCAAGGATTAGGAGGAGGAGGAATAGTTTCCCCTTCAACTAATTCCATTTCATTTTGCTGCAAAACATTTTGTATAAAATCTTGTTTAGATGTCGGTTGGTGATAGAGCCTAATTCTACGTCCATTTACTACAAAGGAAATTTCTGAGCCATCAATTGTTTTAATTTTTATTGATCCATTGTCAAAATCTGTAGCTACTTCATATAGACCCATCCAACGGGTGGTTAATTTTACTTTAAAATCTTTAAACCATGAATCGAATAGTAGTGCCCAATCTCCGGTATTAAACTACTTTTGCTTAATGAATTTATCATGCCATGTTTTTTGTTGATTCTTTATTAACATTGTTATTCGAAGTGCATCTTGT
Organism: Pseudotsuga menziesii; assembly: GCA_001517045.1. Classification (NCBI taxonomy): domain Eukaryota; kingdom Viridiplantae; phylum Streptophyta; class Pinopsida; order Pinales; family Pinaceae; genus Pseudotsuga; species Pseudotsuga menziesii. Next base: position 12,863 of record LPNX010606998.1, on the reverse strand, counting down.
CTAATTATGTCTAACTCATTAATCTGTAATATTCGTTGTTTCTGTGCTTCATCCAGATTCATGCCTAATTGTGCTGCCATACAAAAAGGTTTTAACTTGAAACTCAATATGTAAAAGGACTTGTTTTCCATACACTAACTCATAGGGGGTATGTGCAATAGTGTTTCTCCATGTTATCCTATAGGCCCATAAAGCCTCGGGAAGTATATCTGCCCAATCCTTATGTTGTAAGTGAATGGTCTTAGTTAAAATGGCTTCTAATACTTTATTAGTTGATTCTACCTGACCGTTAGCCTAAGGGTGATAAGGAAAATATTTGCAATGTCGAATACCATATTTCGTAGTAATTTCTCTCATTAATTTAGAAGTAAACTGAGTACCTAGGTATGTAGCAATTTCTCTAGGTACACCAAACCGGGTGAATGTTTCTGCATATACGAATTCTATCACCGATTTCTCTGTGGCTCTAAATAAAGCTTTATCTTCTACCCATTTGGTGACATAATCCATACAAACTAAGATATATTTCTATTTATGAGACATGGGAGAAATTGGTCCTACAAAGTCAAGAGCCCATTTCTCAAAAGGTTTAATCATAACTTGGGGTTGTAAAGGCATTTGATCAGATGACGTAGGTGTACCCATTCTTTGGCAATTATCGCACCCTTTAACATATTTGGCATCATCCTTAAAAATTCTTGGCCAATAATAACAAGAAAGTAAGACTTTATATGTTGTCCTCTTATCAGAAAAATGTACTCTACATGGTCCATCGTGGCATGCATGGAGGATCTCTGTCATTTCATCCTCCCGTACACATCATCGAATAATAAGATCGGAACCAGTGCAAAAGATATTGTTATCAACCCAAGAATAATTAGAACTATGAACTATAATCTGACACTTCTCATGTGGAGACAAATGTTTTGGTATTTTCCCAGTTTCTAAATAATTGGCAATATATATGAACCAAGGAGTTTGAACAGATACAGCAAATAGATGTTCATCAGGAAAAGTGTCGTCAACTAGTTTAGTACCATCTTCATATTGAATACAGGAAATGAAATCTGCTACGAGTTTTTCTTTACCAGGTCGGTCAATGACGGTAATGTTAAATTCTTGAAATAAAAGAAGCCACTGGGTCACTCTACCATTGGTAATTAGTTGATTAATTAGAAATATAATGGCAAAGTGGTCGGTATGCACAAAAAAATCAGAGCTTGTTATATAATAACAAAATTTATTAATAGAATAAACCATTGCCAAAAATTCTTTTTTAGTAACAGTATAATTTAATTCGGTAGGGGTGAAATTTTTGCTAATAAAATAGATAGCATAAGGTGCTTGTCCTTATTTTTGGCTGAGCACTCCTCCTATGGATGTATTAGAAACATCAGTAGATATGTGAAAAGGGAGGGACCAATCAGGACCCCTAAGTATTGGTGCCACCGATATTTTAGCTTTTAGGATTTCAAAAGTATTTTGACAAGATTTCTTCCATTGGAATTCTGAGTCCTTTGTAAGTAACTTAAACATTGGTACAACTATTTTAGTAAAATTTTCAATAAAGCAGCGGTAATAGCCTGCATGAAAAAGGAATCTTCTTATCTCTTTTTAATTTTTGGGAGAAGGAAGGTTGACAATTACTTCAATCTTTGCAGGGTCTACCTTAATTCCTTGGGAAGAAACATGGTGTCCCAAAACTATACCTTCTATGAGTAACATTTTACATTTTTTGTGACTAAGGGATAAATTCATTTCTTGACATTGGATCAAGATCTTCTCGAGGTTGTCAAGGGATTCTTGAAAATTATTACCATAGGCTGTAAATTCATCCATGTATACTTTCACACAGTCATGTATAAGATCGAAAAAGATTCCTAAGATTGCCCGCTTGAAAGTGGTAGGTGCATTACATAAGCCAAAAGGAAAAACTTGATAAGCATATGTTCACCAAGAGCATGTAAAAGTGGTATTATCTTTATCTTCTCATGCTATTAAAATCAGATTGTAACCACTATACCCATCAAGAAAGGAAAAATACTGTTTACCTGACAAAGTGTCTAATACTTGATCAATAAAATCAACACAAATATGCCATTTTCCTGTAACTTTCTTCGGGAATACTAGTAAGGGAGATACCCATTTACTATCAGAAATAGGATAGATGAAACCAGAAGTGAGGATTTTTTGTAATTCTTGTTTTACTATATCCTTTAGAGAAGGATTCATCCTCCTTTGTGGCTTCCTTACAGGTGACATGCTTGGATCCATATAAATATGGTGAATACAGGTATCAGTGTGTATACCCTTCATATCAGTGTATTCCCATGAAAATGATCTAGCTTGTTTCTTAAGAACTTTAAGCAGTTGTGCTTGTTGGTTTTCACTTAATCTGACATTTGTATGTAAAAAAATTTCAGGACCAACCTCACAAGGTATGGTATATGGTCCTATATGCTCTTCAATTGTGAAGACACAAGGTGTTTCTGTAAACATTGAGAGAGCCATATTCTCTTGAAACTTATCTCCAAAAGTCTGATTGAGTTGGTCCAAATACTGAGGGGAATATGTACAGGTTGTTGAAGAGAGAAACGGTTTTAATACATTCTCAGTGGTCTACTCTTGAAGTGCCCAAGAGAAATCACTAGGAAGGGAGAGATCATAAAAATCTTCATCCCCAAAAGAAGAGTTTAACCACCAAGAATTTTCAGTTATTGGTTGTTCTGGGGGGTATAAAATAAGTCTTTGTGTATACAACCCATTGGAAATAGTCATCTCTCCATCCCTACATCCTATAAAAGCATTTACAGTAGCTAACCATGGTCTTCCCAAAATAATAGGATGTCCTTTAGAAGGATCCTTTGATTCTACGACCATAAAGTCGATATGGTATTCCCATGAAGCTACTGATACAATGATGTCATCCAAGACTCCAGCAGGTTTTACTGTAGTGCGGTCTGCTAGTTCTAGGATGGAAGGAGTAGGTCGGAGAAATTGTCCTAACTGCAAAAATTATAAAAACGTAGTGGTCATCATGTTAATGGAGGATCCTAAATTGATTAATGTATTCTCTATGGCGGTGGTGTTTATAATTATAGTCACTACTGGGCTCCTGGATTCGTATATTTTTCAATCCGAGACTGACTTGTCATACATTCAGACATTTCTCTTATAACATGAATTGTAAGAGGGTCCTTTTTCTTCTTTCTGGGACATTTAATACATAGCTCCTTATTTACCTTACTATAGATTGGTATATCTTTGATAGCTTGTAATAGAGGGATTTTAATATAGATGTTCTTTAATTCATTCAAATTATTATATTCCAAATGAACTACAGGTTTTTCTATTACTAGTCTTTCTAGAAATGGAGGAATTCTTTGCTCTTGAATAATTTCTTGTGGAGGATGGGTGTGTAATGGAACCTTTGGAATCTTCACATCCTCAAAAATAGAATAATTCATGGGATCACTTCAATCTATTTCTTCATCATTTGGTTCCTAAATGATGACTGCTGACTTGGGTTTATTATTCACAACTCTTCCCGATCGTAATTGAATTTCATGTACATGTACAGTTGAGATAAGGTACGATGGAAGAGTCTACAAGTCAATGTTGTTAAGAGCTTGATTTGGTTTATTATTAGGGTTAGGTATCGGTTTTGTAGGTAACAATGTCGGTCGAGGAGGATTTGCATTCTGAAAGTGATGAGGTTGTTATGTGATAAAAGGAACGGGAGGTGCAAATCTAGATGGTATTTGCTGGATATTTGTTTGATTCTGAGGATAAGGATGATCAGGTGCAAGAACATGTGTTGGTTGAGGATATGGCTTTCCTCTCCATCCTTGTGACCAATATTTCTATTGTGGAAATTGAGGAGGAGAATACTGAGGTGGCCAATTCTGCCAGCTAGAATTGTTCCATTGTTGAGGTGGTTGATACGGAGGATAATAGAGTGGAAGTTGTGGTGGAAATATTGAATATGTTGGTTGGTCTCTAAGTTTCCAAGTATTCCTCCTAGATATTTCAGCTACATCTCTACTCTCATAGATGGCTTGCAACCTAGGAAAGGATGGGAAATTATCTGTTGGGTGTTTTTTTGTACAGATGTGAGATATAGAGATGTTGTTTAATGGACATTTCCTTTCAGGATGTTTAGTTCTACATCTTGGATAAAAAATACTCATTGCTACTCGTTCTTCATCTTTCCTCCTCTTAAATTGTAAAGCATCTAGTTGGGAACCCATTTCTCCTAAGATATTAGTCTTAAAATTATCCAATAGGTTTCCTATCTCTACTCTTGTAATTCCTCCTGAACTAGGAACATTTCTTCTTATATTTCTACTAAAATATTCTCAATTTTTTTTTGTAAGTTTCCCCCTAATCCTAGAATAGTTTTTACACATCTCACCAATCTGTGCAAAAGTTTTGTGGGAAATATTGCCAGTTGTGATGAGATTAAGACTTTCTAACAAGTCCTCGAAGATTCCATTAAGGAAAAGTGTACATACTACATCTTCTCGGAGGTCATTATATTTAAACTTATGTAATGTATAAATGAACCTCTCGAGATAGTCCTCCGGGCTCTTGTCTTCAAGCTATTGTATCTTGACTATATCACGTCGAGAGTCTTTAGGTTTGCAGTATTCTTGATATTTTTGCAAAAAGGAAGTTTTGATATCATCCCAAGTCCTAATAGTGGATTCTCCTAATCCCATGAACCATCTCAAGGTAGAATCCTTGAGTGTAGCAAGAAAAAGTTTTAGTTTGGCAGCATCTTGTAGATAATTGTAACTCCTAGAAAGGATATCGAACTTGAACAAAAATGTGTTTGGGTTCCCATTAATTTTTCCATAGAAACTAGGTAAGAAGGAAGGAGGGATGTTTTTCATGGTTAGATCCTGCATTGTATCTAAGACAGGGAAACCAAAGGTAGCCTCAGTTTGATTTTCCCCTTCTCCTTCTTCATTTCTAACTTCATCATGATCTTTGTTTTCTCCCCGTCTCTCCATATAAGATGGATTCTTAACGTAAATATACCTAGGAGGATCCTTTCGAGGTGATAATGGGGCATCCAAATGTTCTTTTTCAGGAGAGATATTCCTTTGATCAACCTTATTTTTATTGAATCCTAGAGGTAAAGTAGGTTCTACTATAGAAGTTTGAATTTGCGAAATAATGGGATCTCCTGATGTTCCAAAGAAAGCTTTTATTTGAGCAGGATCAACAAAGTCAACAAAATATGGATCTACTACTAGTGAAAAAGTTGTGTTAATTGGATTTGGAACTAGTGGAGGGCTAGGATTTTCTAATGGATGATCCTCTTGAACTTCCTTAGGAGCAGGGTCCTTAGGACCTTCTGCCAAGGTTGCTTCTCCTTCTATGGCTTCTCTAATAAGATATTCTAAAAGAGACTCCTTAGGTTTCAGGGTAGAACTACTTCCTATAGGCGTATTTCGATACCTTTCTAGTGAGTTAGTAGTTGGGGAATTATGTCCCCTATGGTAGTTAGTAGATACTTCAGTAACTTTTCTGGTCTTGGAAAATTTACCCTAAGGATCTCTAATTCTACTCATGAAAGACATTTTAAACTAAAGAAAACCTATTGTTGTTGGATTTGGGGGCGCTTGTTATAACAGATGCGCAAGTTCTTACCTCTCATCTTAGCGCTCCCCTGCTACCAAAATATTACTAAACTTCATAAAGAATTCTACTCTACCTTACATATAGAACAACTCCCTGACAATAGCGCCAAAAGTGTTGGGTGTTTTAATGTCTAAATTAATATGCCTATTATTTAACTATCAACCAAGGTTGGTAAGCTTAGAGTTGAAACAAAATATATGTGAAGGTAGAGGGTGTCATGTAAATATTCTAACAAACAAAATATCGAAAGATATTTCAAAATAAAAAACAAAGTCAAAATCCTAAAATGCAATTATTACAGCATTTAAACTGAAATAAACTAAACAATTGAAAATAAGTTTTAAACTGAAATACAATAAACAGTTGACTATTCAAATTGGAAACTAGGGTACAAGGAAAACTTAACTTATAAGAAACTAGAAAACTTAGTAAAAGAAAACTTAAAAAGAAGCAAGTAGAAAACATAATAAAAGAAGCATCTTTAGGTTCTATCCTACAAGTTCTTTCAACAATAACACAACATAAAAAAGACAACCTAAAAACATACTAAGGGAAACACTAAATCTCACATACAACCAAATAAATCAATCTAGAAACATAAATACAAAATAATACAACAATAAAACAAAATCAACAATAACGCACATTCAAGGCAAAAAGAAAATAAGGAAAAATAATAAAACTTCAACAAATAATCTAAAACAATTAGGTTTTAATTTAAATGTTAAATAAAACTAATATCTACACATCACAGTTGAAACATAATTCAGATATCAACAAAACATAATTGAAAACATTCTTAAAGCACATAAAAACACTAAAAACAGAACTAAGGGTTGAATGACAGACTGAACTTTGGGTCTGAAAGGGTGGCTGAATAACAAACTGAATAGGCTATCCGAATGACAATCTGCATAGTTAAAATGGTAAATACTAACCTAAATGAACTAATCTTCAGTTGAATCCATGCATATGTAATTCTAATGCATCAGAACAGTAAATAAACCTAGTTAACAGGAAATTAACTAATTCATGAACAAAAGGATCATTGCATATTAAACTAATAAATGAAATGGAAATTAACTTGCATAAATTCAAAACAGGAAAATAAATAACGGAATTGAATCTACTCTAAATTCATAAAAATAACTTATTATATTTTCCTGAAAACAAAGACTAAAAGTAATGCTGGAAATGAAATAACTAGAAACAAAATGACTGAAAGCAAATAACTGAAAGCAAGCTATGCACGCATCTAACTAATTAACTTCAAAATAAAACTAAGTTAATGTACTACAAAAGAAAAATAGAATAGCATTTACTATAATCTAATGGAAGCAAACTAGAAATTAAACTAGACTAACTAAAACAAAAAAGAAACTAAGCTAAACAAAGAAAATGAACCTCTGGTTGATGAGGGGTCCTATTAGCAATTAGGGGTGATGCTTGGCTAGCTTCTACTTAAACGCAATCTGCAACAACAATGCATACAACTCTTTATTCATATGGTGGAACAGAAATACAAAGTTCAAGAGTAAATCATAGCAAGAACTCTTCTCCTAACTCTGCTAATTGACTGATTTTCTAACTAACTGAGCTCTCTCAGATAGGATGCTTTATATAATGTTTTATAGGGATGAGCAATTCAACCCTTTAGAGGTCGACTACTCTCTAAATTTAGCCGATCTTTAAAGCGTTTAATTATTTACAAGCTAACGCACACACATCCTTTTTCTTTAGCACGAACAGTATTCAGATGTGGCGCCCGGGATTCTCTTCAGCATGAATGATATTTAGAGGTGGCAAATGGGATCCTTCCTTATTGCAGCAAGACAATTATGGAGAACAGAGGAGAGCGTAATGGCGCATATTCTAGAGCATGGTTTGAATGTAATAGTCCAGCGCATGGATGGTTGACACGGTGGCAAGTAAAGGAGAATGCAGGCTGGAGAACAATCTAGAACATGGCTTCATCACCAGACGCGTGGATAACCAAATCATTTGCAGACTGTTCCAACGTTTTAATGCCCAGAGTTAATTCTCAGCAGTGCCCAGTCTGATGGGCGATCTGGACGAAGTGTTGAACAGAAGGCTAGGACATGAGCTGGATACGATGTGTGTCAATATAGAGAGAACATAGTGTCTATTTGTTGGCGTGCTTCAGGACTGGACTCTATAGCAACACATCTCAACATCTGCAAAACCACCAACAATTTTCACACAATGGGTTGGATGATGAGCTGGATGTCGAGATGGATATGTTGTATGAAAACCAGGCTGAATGTGTTTTGCATATTAACTTGGTCCAAAAGGATTATAAAATATACAAACAATTATACAAACCAATTAATACATCAAATGAGTTTTAATATCATTATTTTTAATTAATAAAATAATAAAAAATGATAATAATAAAATAATTTTATATAAACCTTAAAAACACTCATACCTGAAGTTGAATAATAATCTGTGTGACATAAAACATACAAAAACAAAAAAGAAACTAAGCTAAACAAAGAAAATGAACCTCTGGTTGATAAGGGGCCCTCTCAGCAATCAGGTTGATACTTGGCTAACTTTTACTTAAACACAATCTTCAATAGAAATGCATACAACTCTTTATTCAGATGGTGGAATAGAAATACAAAGTTCAAGAGTAAATCATAGCAAGAACTCTTCTCCTAACTCTGCTAATTGACTGATTTTCTAGCTAACTGAGCACTCTCACATAGGTTGCTTTATATAATGTTTTACAGGGATGAGAAATTCGACCCTTTAGAGGTCGACTGCTCTAAATTTAGACGATCTTTAAATCATTTAATTGTTTACAAACCAACACATAGGCATCCTCCTTCTTCAGCGTGAACAATATTCAGATGCGGCACATGGGCTTCTCTTGAGCATGAATGATCTTCAGAGGTGGCGAACAGGATCCTTCCTTATCGCGGCAGGCAAATGATGATGAATAAAGGAGAGCATAGTGGTGCATCTTCAAGAGCGTGGATTGAAGGAAATAGTCCAGCGCATGGATGGTTGACATGGTGGCAAGTAAAGGAGAATGCAAGTTGGAGAACAATATAGAACATGGATTCATCACCAGATACGTGGATAACCAGATCGTTTGTAGACTGTTCCAATGTTTTAATTCTCGTAGTTAATTCTCAGCAACACATAGTCTGACGGGCGATTTGGATGGAGTGCTGAACAGAAGGCTGGGACATGAGCTGGATACGTTGGGCATCGATCTAGGGTGAAATGAGTGTCTATCTGTTGGCATGCTTGAGGACTAGAGCCTACAACAACACATCTCAACATATGACAAAACACCAACGATGTTTTACGCAACGGGCTAGATGAGGAGCTGGATGCCGAGCTGGATATGTTGTGTGAAAAGAAGGCTGAATACATTTTGCATATTAACTTGGCCCAAAAGGATTATAAAATATGCAAACAGTTATACAAACCAATTAATACATCAAATGAGTTTTAATAATGTTATTTTTAATTAATAAAACTATAAAAAATGATAATAATAAAATAATTTTATATAAACCTTAAAAACACTCATACCTGAAGTTGAATAATAATCTGCGTGACATAAAACATGAAAAAGATGATAAAATATGTATTTGAATGAATAATTTATCTGCCAAAAATGATAACAAATCTAGGATCAACAATTCTCCTAGACACTCTTAGACGGAGGGAGGAGATCTCTAAGATAGTACTCTATGATGGGGTGGAGAGATTGGTTCATATAACTAGTGCATACTAGCACATATTACATGTAGGCTCTCCAATGGAATGGATTGATCTGGTGTATGTGGACCCACCAATGTGCTGGGTTTAGTTTTTGACTCTTTAATAGAATAAGTTGATTTGTTACATGTAGGTTCCCCAATGGACAGGGTTGAGTTGGTGCATATTTACTCCCTGATGGACTGGGTTGAGTTGCTGACACTTCTTGATGGACTAGTGATACTATGTTGGAAGAACTTGTTTATGATATAGAGATGTTAGAGACAATTTTGATTTACAAATGATATCCATACGTGGTATTATAATATGATTATCCTTCTCTGGATAAGAGGGATTGTTGATGTAGTAGCCATGTGAGGCATCCTCACAAAGTTGGCCTTAGAAAATATAATAATAAACGATGATTATTATGCATAAAAGACAAGTTAGACCAGATTAAGTGTGCAAGTTGGTCCTGGTTAAAGTGAACAAGGAAACATAAAGCCAACTATAAATAACAAGGTGCATCACTCATTTTCACCCAACCAAGTTCACTCCACTTAAGGAAGAAGTTCGCTACAAGTTAGAAGAAGTATTTTTCGGGGTTCCCTATCTTTGAAGGAGTTTCTCCTTTGTTCTTGTGGTTTATCGATCTTCTGTTATATGTGACTACTATATATTTGGATGTATGTTGTACTTTGAACTAAGATATCTATCACAAGGTTGTTGTGTTTTATCCCTTGTGGTTTCCCATATCAAAATATTGTGTATATTATTTCTATGCTTGGAAGTTGTTCTTTTAGTGAGCCTACTATATATTATACTACATATAATAATTGAAGTATACTACTACCTTTAAAAATTATTAGGTAAACCTTTATGTGGTCTTTCCACCCTCCCTCCCCCCAAAAAAGTCCAACAGGACTTTGGGGGGGAGGGGGGGAGTCTTTCCAACCCCCCCCCTAAGAGTCATGTTGGAATTCTTTTGGGGGGTGTCTTTCCAAACCTTCCCCCCCCTAAAGTTGTGTTGGAATTTTGGGGGCTTTCTTTCCAAAACCCTCCCCAAAAGTCTAAGTCATGTTGGAATTGGGGGGGACGGGGGGGGGGGGGGGGGGGGGGGGGGGGTGGTCTTTCCAACACCCCCCTCCCCCCAAAAGTCCAAAATTCCAACAAGACTTTTGGCATGGATCTTCCCCCCCAAAAAGTCTTGTTAGACTTTTGGACTTTTGGGGGTGGTTTTAGAAACCGCCCCCAAAAGTCAAATTCTTAGGAATTTTGGGGGGGAGTTTTAAAACCGCCCCCAAAAGTCAAATTCTTAGGAATTTTGAGGGGGTTTTTAAGGACCACCCCCAAATACCTTAAAAATATTTTGGGGGGGATTTTAGAAAAACTGCTACAAGGCACCTTTATGGGGGGGTCTTTCTAACCCACCCCCTAAAAAAAAGTCCTGAAAATTAGACTTTTTTGGGGGGGTTAAAAAACGCCTTCAAAAGTATTGAGAATTGGACTTTTTGTTTTTCTTTCTTTTTTTTGGGGGGGGGGGGGGGGGGGGGGGGGGGGTAAAAAAAACGCCCACAAAATTCCTAAGAATGGAATTTTTTTAGGTCTTGGGTGGTGGTTCTTAAAAAACGCCCCCAAAAGTCCAATTTTCAGGACTTTTGAGGGGGGTTTTTAAGAACTGCCACCCAAGACCTAAAAAAGACGTTTTTTTGGGGGGGGAGTTAGCAAAACCACCCCCAAAAAGGGTATTTTGTTGTAGTGTATGTTGATATCAAATATTAATTAGTTTATTAAATATTAACTTAATCACTCTATAAATATATAAAGATGTTTTTTTATTGTATGTATATAACTATCTTGTTATTGACTTGTAAAAAATATATGATTTCGAGGATATTGATCCTATGTATGAGAATAATGTTATCCATGTGTATGAAATATTAATACATTATACTTGATGTTCATGCATCCTCTTGACAAGTATGGAAACATTTGTAATGATTTAGTTTCCTATTAAAGTGATAGTAGGATTATATTAATTTGACAAAATGGAACTTACCCTTAAATGGTTAAAATTTAAAAGTATTCCCAGTGAATAGTAAAATATTCCATGAACATTATTTACATTTGTATGTTTAGTTAAAGCCTAAATATCATATAAGATATATGACGGTTAACTATGCTTAACTAATTGAGGTTAAAAACTTAATTGGTAAACCAAATAAGTGATTAGTGTTATAAATATGATCTACTTGGGTTAATGGTTTTAAACCGTTTAGTAGGATAGATTTTCATATTGTCATATATCTAAGGTTGCAAACGATAGGAACTTACTTGATTATAACACCATGTAACCATTGAGACTAACATATTTGGTTGGTTGATTTGGAATTAAAGGAAACATTCTATATCACATTTCCCAAAATAATTAATGAGGAAAATTGGGTACATAAAAAATTATATCAAAGCAGAATAACAACATTGTGGCCTAATGGACTCTGCTACATGCAGGTATGTTTTGTACTATACAAATAACTGTTTATTTGAAATAAAGTTGTTTGCAACAATTGTTTACTTTATTAGCATGCATGTTATAGAAAGTATGGATTAAGTTGATACACTAGAACACTTATTGATCAAATAGGACATAGTTTAATGAGAGCAAAAGCATGTAAATTGTTTACATAAACTTGACATGTTTGATTAAATGCATGGTGGAATGAGATGCATAAGTAATATGAAGGATGTATATGACTAACTCATTACTATATATAAGAATTACACATGTAGTGATGATGAAAGGGAAATTTGATATTTTTTTACTTGATTTAGTAAACCTTATGATAATGGTGGTTTGAGTTAGTTAGAATAGGGTATTAAGATATTAGTTAATTACATTTTGTTATCCTCTTTAGTTTTATGAAGAACTAAGGTAGGATTAAGCATCAATTAAAGATGAAGCTTAAAAAAACAGTTCTTCTAGATATATATCTTAATGTGGTATGGGCATGACCATAAAGTATGAGTAAAGGAAAGAAAGTAGTAAGATGGTGTTACTATTATTTAGTTGATTTACAAATCATGCTAATAGTTTGAGATAATGATAAGTTTATCTTCACATATGTGCTAAAAGAGGAGGATTAAGACAACCACTAGTAGGTATTGGTATAAATCAAGCTTGTCGCAATTATGTTAAGGAAATAAAATTTATATTAAGTTATCAATGATTATCTTTTGTTATTGAATACATTGTGTGAAAGATGTCCTATGTGATAACATGACGTAGTAAGCCTTGCAGCTCCATTAAAAAAATGTATTCAAGTTTACGACGATGCATGACATGAGTATTTTTTATAGGATAAAGAGGAAACACTAGAGAAACAAGTGGAATAAGCAACAAAGTTGCTTAGTACCTGCCTCCTAAGAAGAGATTGAAAATATATAGCAATAGGATAATTTTGCTATAAAAATATATG
>LPNX010606994.1:42874-62971 GCA_001517045.1 Pseudotsuga menziesii | reverse complement strand
GGAAACGGGGTGCTTTGGGAGCTCCATCTAGTGGAGGTGGAGGTATACGTAACGGCTGATCGGTGGGATGAGCGTTAGTGGGGTTATTGGGGGGTGGTGCTTTCGAGGTGGAGCCATATTGGTTCCGTCGGGTCTGGAGGTTGACCTCATCGGAGGACATCATCAACAGATGGTGGGTACCTGAGTCAGACGGGGGTTGATCAGGAGCAGCATAAGGGATTTGTTGGATAGGCGCAGTAGCTTGGGGGGGAGCGAATGGTTCAGTGTTTACTAAGCCTTGGTTTGGTAAGGGGTTTTGCAGCACCAAAGGTGGCTGTTGAGGTTGTGGGGGATTGGGTGGTGCTTAAGGAGCCACCTGTCCTTGGCGTAGTCTATCAGCGGCCAAAAGTTGTTGACCGCGATCCATATGCGGACAAAAATGTGTGTAGTGTCCATAGACCCCGCAAACAGAACAAGGGAAGTTGGTTCGCAGGTTGGGGTTTTTAGCCTTCTTGGGCGGGCGATCGGGGTTTTGGTTGGTAGGGGTCGCGTTATTATTAGCAGGGGGATTAGGGTGTTGACTAGCTTGCTCGGTCTGCTGGTTGTTCCCACGATTTTGGCCCCTGCCGTGGTTTTGTTGGCCTTGGTTGCGTTGGTTATTCTGGTTTTGCGGTGGGTTTTCTTGGGCGTAAACCTGCCCTTGGGTAGTAGGTGGAGTCTGAGTTTGCGCAGGTGCGGGAGCGGGCTGCGGTGGATAATATGGAGGTGGAGGCTGCACTGGTGCGGCTGCTTCAGGGGGTTGTTGATAGTGTTGTGGAGCGGGTTGCGGGCTTGCCGCAGGGGCTGGCTGTGGCTGATAATAATGAGGTTGGGATTGTGGCGGCGCAAGAGCTGGTGCAGCCTGCTGGTGGTAGTATGGCTGAGGTGCGACCGGGGAGGGGTAAGCGGAAGTCATATTTCCAAAACACTGCAGTGGACATGAGGGTCCATGGGTATGGTGTTGATGGGGCATGTGAGCATACGAGTTGGTCGCTCCGGACTGTGATGTAGCCCGCGAAAGTTCAGGTCCAGGAGTAGGGCGGGCTATGGAAAAGGGCTGAAGCTGCGAAGAGAGGCGGCCAATGGTGCCATCGGCAGCGTGGGATGCCCCTGGCGCATCGTGGTGTGGGGGATCGCCTCGAGGGGCGTCTGGTATGATGGTGTAAAGATAACCCGACTGGGCGTAAATGAGATCAAACTGCTGGGCCTTAAGGATAGCCTCTTCCTCCGACTGGGGTCTTTCGGCTGCCACATCCTTAGCAATGAGCGGAAGGAGGGACTTGAGGAACCAATCTAGGAAGATCCGGTCATCTAGCTTGATTTTGCATAGGCTACGGCATCGCCGCCATTCATGGATGTGGTCGGTGATGTGGGTAGCCGTGTTCTGTCTGCATGATAGAAGGATCTCGATGCCTGCGTCATAGCGAACAGGTAACTGGAAGAACTAGAGGAAGTTCGCGGCCAGGGACGTAAAGGTGGTGTGGGTTCCGTGGGGTTGCTCGATATACCATTTGGCAGCCGAGCCAGTGAAAGTGCGCTGTAATAAACGGAGGCGAATGGAGTCATCTACTATGGAATTGGAGGAACACCATAGATGGAAAGACATGATATGGTTCTGTGGGTCCTCACCTGCCTTACCCTCAAACTTAGGGATGTCAGAGGGGAGTTTGGTAGGCATGTGGGGCCACACAGGGTTGTGCCGGATGGGGTCGTTGGTTAACCTGGCTAGGTCAGGTAGGTTGAGGCTAGCCATATATGGAAAACTGGATGGAGGGTGTGATGCGGTAGTGGGTTGGACCATGTTGGGGCCCATGCCCCCAGGTGGAGGGGTGATGTGAGGAATGTTGCCCCCAAGCAGGGGAACTACGGTGGTAGGAGTGACTAATGGAGTGGGTATGGGTAGTCCTGCCGTGGGAATAGGTACGGTGAGGGTAATGGTAGACAGGCCTCCTGTGGAGGGAATACCCATGATATGTGTAGTAACTGGTATAGTGATGGATGTACCACTAGTGGTCCCTATAATGGAGGGATTGGGATTCACGCCATTCATGGGGCTAGTGGGGGCAGTGTAAAGAGTGTTCTCGGAATCTGGTGACGGAGTCCTATGCCGCTGACGAGTGGAGTCGAGTGACAAGGATCGAGATCTACGGTGATGACAGGTGGTGTCAAGTGAACCGTGCTGTGGGGGCTCGCCTCTGAGGCGACAAGAATGTCTCGGAGATTCAATGGTGACAAGTGGTTTCAAATATGTGGGTTGTGGGGTCGAAAAAAAAACTCAAAAACCCTAATGCAACCGTGTGTGCAGAAAGAGAGCTTAAAAAATAAGGCACTTAGGCCAAAAAACAACTCAAAACACCTACTGTAACTGCGTGCTACAATAGGCGGAGTGTCAGCAAAGTGGTCAGAATACCAATAAGCACTCGGTTTCCTAAAAAAGAAAAATCGGTGGACTCACTAGACCAAGAGGAGGTAAGGGAGCATGCAAACACCTAACTAATAGTATTATGACTCAACTAAGTATATCCTCTGCAAGGTGATGAAATCCAAGTCAGACAATATAAATAGGAAAGTCAAATGGCTAAAGTATCCCCCTACCGGGAGGGACACCGGGTACGCAAACCTAGAAGTATGACAACTAAGATACCCCGTTCATGACACGTCCAGAAAGGTAAATCTGTCGCTTGGTCCTTTAACCGCAATATTCCCTATACAGGGATATTCCGAGAACTGCGAAAGGTAGCCCTTCAGTTACTGAATGGATTTCGGTATTCCACTCAGACTTCCGGAACCAATCTCACGACTTCAACCCTCCTAAGGGAGAGGCCCTCTGATAAACCGGTGGTGACCGTGTCAAAAAATACTAAGGGATTTTGGTTCCCTAATGGACAACAACTATGTCTCACGTGTAAATAACCGAGGGGTGTTATTGGAAGCCTATCCCCCCGATCCTACCTAACTACAAGATTCTTTTGTGTTCCTCAAATGAGGTTATAGTGTTGGTTGAGTTAAGTAGATTTTAGGTCTCACTTGAATTAGGGGATAGATTGTGTGCATGTGAGGTTGTGAATCCAAAATAGTTACTCAATAACAATAGTAATGTATGAAAAACTGTAAAAACTTTTACCATGCGAATTTTTTTTTTTGAAATAAAGAATGCTAAAAATTTGCTAAACAATGCTGTAAACAAGGGACAGGAATGGCTGTAGGGATGCAAGTGGAACAGGTGGCTGTGCAAGTGCAGGAAAAATGGAAGCAAAGTGGCTGGGTTTCGCCGCGGAAACAAGGGCAAAAAACAGTTCGCGGACCGCGGGTATGGGGCGGACTCGCGCAATCGGACCGCGGGTTTGAAGGCAACAGTCGCGCGCAGATCGTGGGTTTAAAGGAAACATGCGCGGTCTAGGTTGTGGGGTTCTGGCTGACAGCAGCGGTCGGAGCGCGACTGTGTAATGAACAGGCGCGGTCGGATCGCGACTGTGGGCTGAAAAAACGCGGTCGGGGCGCAACTGGAAAAGTTCAAAAACACGTCCAGGATGCAGGAAAATGGCTGACAGCGGCGGGCTGATCGCAGGTTAGGGCCTGATATGCACGGTCGGGCCGCGACTGCGGAAGAAAAAAGTGCGGTTGCCGGCGGCCGAAAACGACAGCCGAAAGTACAGTACGAAGAAATAAAATTAAAAAAGACAGCGGAGTCGCCAAAACTGTAGCTAGGGTTTTCACCCTAGCTTGTGATAATGAGCACCTACTAAGGAAAATGGATTCCTTAGTAGCAGTTCAATGATATATGAATTAAATGATGATAAACTAAAACGAAAACTAATCTAAATACGTTTTTGAAGCTAAAGCAGTAAAACGCAACTAACATGAAACAATACGGTGAAAAGTAAATAATATAGAGCAGAAACTGTAAAGGAATGAATAATGATTTTTATTGATGTTACCTCCAATGAGGAGGTTGGTGGAGTCCGTTGCGCTGGTCCGATGTCGGTGGCTTCGAGCTCCAAGCTGCTTCTTCTCCTTCTCCGGTGGTGGAAATGGGCCAAAAGAGTTCTCAATGGTGAAAGTAACTTGATGGTAAGCTAGGGTTTCGAGAATAATTTCGGCAGAGGCAGGATGCTTATGTTAATGGATATGGAATAATGGGTCTCCATCACTTATTTATAAAACCATGTGGTTTAGGTCAGCTTTTTAGGGTTTTAGCTGTTTAGGGTTTCAGCTGTTTAGGGTTTCTTCTTTTTTCCTCATTATTTTATATTTTTTATTCCTTTTTGGATATTTTTGGAGGAAAAAAGGATTTTATAGCCTTTTGGAGGCATTTTAAGCTTTTCGGTGACCTTTTAGATGGTTTTATGGGTTTTTGATGGAGATATGGTAGGAAAGTGGACAAATGAGCCATGTAATGGGGTAGATGAGGTAGTTAACCATTTTTGGGTGTTAACAGTGAGATGTCCATTAAGGACCAATTGTTTCATGCAATGTCCATTAACATTTTGATAATAGTTGAGTTAATTTAGATATGGTATTTTATTGAGCTAATGTATTAGTACATAGTTAGTTGAATTTAACAATTGATATTTAATTTGTAGGATCCAAAGATGCACACTGGTCCTAGAGTTGTGCCTACAGGATCAACCTCGAGAAAGAACAAGAGGAAGCTTGAGTTTTGATGTGTCTTATGGGATATGTACATTTTGATACATGTACCTGTGGCTTGGACAGTTTTGGATACATTTACTTTTGGAGACATGTACATTGACATTTCACTTACATGTACATGTGGCTTGGACAGTTTTGGATACATGTACACATGGCTTGGATAGTCTTGGATAGTTGTAGAGACACATGTACTTCTGGTTACTTTTGGATATATATGTACTTTTGGAGACATCTACATTGACATTTCAGTTAGAAATGAATGATACATTTCACTTTGAATTTGTTCTTTGGTTTTCACATGTTCTTGTGTCAATCTATTGTATTTATTTGTGTGGATTATCTATTACTTATGAATGCACTATGTCAAAAGAAAAAACTATTATATTTAAAGGTTTCAATAATCTCACTACATGCACACTAAAGTCAAAGTTCTTGCTCGTGTAATTTAATAAATATAAGTGCAATACAATGCATTTCAAGGTTTCAATGAACTCACTACATGCACACCAATTGGATATATCTAATTAAAAATTGTGAGTTTGGATGATTAAATTACAAGTTAAGTTAATGCTCAAGTGTAATTTAATAAAACTAAATGCAATACATGCTTCACATTTCATTAAAGACCAACAACACTATTCAACAAACCTCATGCACGTAATAACTAATCACTCAACATTAAAGGAACTACAATAGAATCCAAAGACCGAGAACCAACTTCATGAATCAACATGATTTGAAGAATAAGTCCACCGGATTTGAAAAAGTTGAGTTGGACATTAGACTGATTCTGAATTGAGTTGTGACAGTAAGATAAGATTAGGGTTAGGATTAGGGTTTCCTTGGTAGGGTTATAGTTATGGGCCATGCATGTTAAACAATAAAACCTAGCTAGGGATAGGGTATTCCAAGTTTGGCCTTCATTGGCATGAAATGCATTGTCCAAGTTTGGCCCTCATTGGCATGACTACATTGTAACCTACTAAGTGAAACCCTAATTTCAAAAATCACCGTATATGGTGGTCACCGGACAATGGACAGGAGGGGGAGGCCCCCCCCTAGCTAAAATTCCACATCATGAATCCAACGGAATCAAAGATTCCTCGATCGGAGGCTCGAGCATCGATCTATGGCGAGTTGCAAGTCACCTCTAGATACCATTCAAGGACACTTGGTGGACTTGTGCCCGGTGCGCAAAAAACCTCATGGAGCCACAATTTTGAATTCTGTCAACTCCTGCTAGCATGTTTGGGCATGGAAACTATGGAAATTCCAACCACATCCCCACCATCCGTGGCTTTCCTATTGATGTATTTGTAACTTCGGAATGTATTCATCTATGTATTTTATGTATTGTAACCCGATGTTTATTCCAGGATGTATCTATTATGCGTTTGAGTCATGTGGTCATGCCTCAATGTTCCGATCAAGAGGATCAATAATGTAAACAAGTAATGTCAAGTCATAGTGGGTAACCCTTTGATTGTCTAAGGGTTAAAGTCCCCGCAGTTCCGGGCCACTAGGGTTATTAGACTCTCCAAGTAGAGGTCGGCCCTAGTAGGGTTTTAGTCATGTCGGGATTAGTATAAATAGAGAGTTGGGATCTCTATTTAGTACACATCACTCACACACTCAAGTGTAGCGCATAGTTGAGGAAGGAGAAGACACTGGGGCTAGACAAGAAGAATATTACTGCTGTCGAGAGTGCATCTTACTGTTTTGGGGTTTTACATCTTGTGTTAATTCTATCTTTGAGGAAGTTGCAGGATTTTCTCCATTTATGGTTTCCCCAATCAAAAACACTTTGTTCATTGTCTCTTGTGTTTGATTGTTGTACTTTTTATTCTCTCAGTAAAGATCCTAACATAATGCTAACTTAATGTTGAAAAACTAACATCGTATCAGAGCTAACCTGAGAAGAAGACACTGTGCAGCTGCAAGAACTAGGGCTTCCTAGTTTGTGGATTTTCTTCCACATATTTTCAGCAAAAGTAATGTGGAATAACTCTCCTCCTTAGGGCACATCTTTCTATCGAAGAAGAATCCAATTTTGAGGTTTTTCAGTTTTGGACCTCCCACTACTGTCGGAAATTAGGGCTTTTTACAGAAGAGGAATTTTTCAGTAAGCCCAAGCCTAGATTGATCTCCTCCCCAAAATCGAAGTTAGGGACAAATTTCAAGGCATTTGGGCAGACAAAACTCCAGAAAATAAAAACCCTAATTTGCTCCTGAACCAACTCTACAGGATTTCAGCTCAAGTTTCAGATCCGACATCTTGAACCTGGTAAGATCTAAAATATTTTGTATTTCCATTTGAGGTTCTCATTTAAGATGTCTTATCATACCAAGCTTGATGAAAATATTGAGGGAGCTAAATACTTCCGAGCCTAGAAGTATAGGTTCTCCTTGGTCTTGGAAGAAAATGAATTAGACTCCTACATTCATGAGGAGGTTCCAGTTCCATAGGGAGATGAGGCAAAGGCCTTACACAAGAAGATGATGGTTATGGAAAAGAGGATCATTGCTAATTATATCAAGGATCACCTTATCCCACAGGTGTCCTCTCTCAAGACACCCAAAGCTATGTTTGATGCCCTAACCAAATTGTTTGAAGGGAAGAACATCAATCGGAAGATGACCCTGAGAAATCAATAGAAGAATGTGAAGATTCAGAATGCAGAGATTGTAATGACTACATTGAATGGCCTTCCTAGGTCATGGGATTATTACATCCAAGGAATCTGTGCTAGGAAGAAGTTAGTCAAGTTTAGGAGACTATGGGAAGTTTTCTCTCAAGAAGAAGCTCTAATAGCAGCTCAAGAAGAGAAGATGGGAAGTGAAGAAAAAGCTCTTACAGTACACTCCAAGTCAAGCAAGAGAAAATATCATGGTTCTAGAGGTAAGAAATTTCACAAAGATAATACTAGAAGAGATATATCTAGGATCATATGCTATACTTGTGATGAAGCAGGACACTATGCAAGGAATTGTCCTAACAAACAGAAGATAGTAAAGAAGAGAAACAAAAGAAGACATCATGCTCATGCTGCAAAGGATGATGAACCATCCAGGAAGAGATCTAGATATGAAAGTGAATATTCTTCAAGCGAGGATGAATATGTTCTGATGTTAGCTCTCACAGGTAACAATACTCATGGTAGTGATGACTGGCTTATAGACAGTGGAGATTCCAAACATATGACTGGATTCAAGGAATCCTTTGTTAGACTGTCAGAACATGAACCACCTCACAAGGTAAATCTAGGAGATGACTACCAATATCCAATAAAAGGTAGTGGGGAATCTTTATATAAGTTAGACTCTAGAAAATCTCTAACAATGAAAGAAGTATTGTTTGTGCCAGGACTCAAGAAGAACCTTCTCTCCATATCATCATTAGATGCAAAAGGAATGCAGGTTGCATTCATAGATGGTCAAGTCAACATGTGGCCAAAAGGAAAGACTATCGATGATGCGGTAGTGATTGGAGAACAAGAAGGAGGATTATACAAATTGAAGGGCCATCCAGAACAAGCCTTGGTCCAAGACATAGTAGAGCCAAGTGAACTTTGGGATAGAAGGCTTGCACATGTGCATTACAGAGCACTACCTATTGCAAGAAAAGTTGTCAAAGGTCTTCTAGAAATTCAAGCAAAACATGATGGGGTATACAAAGGATGTGCGAAAGGAAAGAATACAAAGAAGACATTTCCAAGTAGTGAAATCAAAGCAAAAGGAATCTTGGAAATCATCCACTCTGATGTATGCAGTCCTATGTCATCAAACTCTCTAAGCAGGTATGCATATTATGTTTCTTTTATTGATGATTTTCTAGGAATACATGGGTTTACTTCATGAAGAACAAAGACCAAGTATTCAATATGTTCAAAGAATTCAAAGCCTTGATCGAAAACCATACTGAAAATAATATCAAGACCATTCGATCAGATAATGGCGGAGAATTCACTTCAAATGAATTCAAAGAGCTATGCAAATAATCAGGGATTAAGAGGGAGTTTTACACTCCTTATAATCCACAACAGAATGTGGTTGCAGAATGGAAGAATAGAACTATCATGGAGAATGCAAAAGCAATGCTTCATGATCAAGACCTTCATATGCATCTTTGGGCAGAAGCTGCCAGAACAGTGGTATATGTATAGAACTGTACTCCACATAGAGTACTCAATAACAAGACTCCTAAAGAAGTATTCTTTGACAAGAAACCAAAAGTCAGCCATCTCAGAATATTCGGTTGTCCTATGTACATCCACATTCCAAAATACAAGAGGACTAAATTAGATCCTTCAGGAAAGAAGGGTATATTTGTGAGATACTCTGAAAGCTCGAAGGCTTACAGAATATATTTCCCAAGATATAAGAATATTGACATCAGCAGGGATGTGACATTTGATGAAGACACAACTTACAACAAATACAGAAAGATACCTACTGAAGAACCTGAAGAAGAGGAAGCACTTAGAATTCATGATACAACCATGAATGAAGAAACTTGAGAAGAAGATCAAGAATTTGAAGAACCACAAAGACCTGTAGATCCACCTCTGGAGAATAATCCTCATAAGAGGAACCCTGCTTGGGTACGAGAACTTATCCAATGTGCAGAAAGATATGGGGCTCCAGAAGAGAATCATAGCGAAAGAAAGAGGAACAGATCCCGTTCCAGGTATGTAGCTTTACTATGTGATTTCACTGATAAAGAACCTTATAGTTATGAAGAAGCGGCAGAATAAAAAGAATGGAAGGATGCTATGATCGAAGAGTACCAATCGATCATGAAGAATGATGTTTGGGATGTTGTCCCAAGACCAGACAGGAAGTCAATTGTAACTTCCAAATGGATCTAAAAGATCAAACATGCTGCAGATGGTAGCATTGAAAAGTATAAGTAAATATTTGTAGCTCGAGGTTTCTCTGAGAAAGAGGGAATAGACTATGAGGAGACCTTTGCACCTATATCCAGATACACTTCCATCAAATCAGTACTTGGTCTGGCTGTAGTGATGAAATGGAAGATACACCAAATGGATGTCAAAACTGCTTTCTTGAATGGTGTAGTGGAAGAGGAAGTGTATGTAGAACAACCACTCAGTTTTGAGACACATGATAGGGAGTCTCATGTATGCAGATTGAAGAAATCCCTGTACGGTTTGAAACAGGCACCCAGGACATGGTACAGCAGAATTGATATATTTCTATCCAGTTTGGGCTTTACCAAGAGTAAAGCAAATTCCAACCTTTACTACAAGGTTGAATATGACAACCCAGTGATGCTTATACTATATGTAGATGATCTGTTTGTGACAAGTTTGGATGGGTTGATTACTAATACAAAGAGAAATATTGCTTCCGAGTTCAAGATGAAGGACTTGGGTATGATGCATTACTTTCTAGGAATGGAGGTGTGGCAGAGTTCGGATGGAATCTTCCTTAGACAAGGGAAGTATGCAGTAGAGATCTTGAAGAGGTTTGGGATGATGGATTACACGATTATGGCCACACCTATGGCATCAAACCTGAAGCTATTGAATGATGCTTCTTAAGAGATGGTTGATGCTACGATGTATCGTCAGATGATTGGGTCATTGATGTACCTGACGAACACGAGACCAGACATTTGCTTTGCTGTGAACACCTTGAGCCAGTTCCTGACAGATCCAAGAAATGTTCACTTAATTGCTGCAAAGCATATTATGAGGTACTTGAGGGGGACAAATGATTATGGGCTCAAGTATGATGCAAATCAAAAGATTAACCTGGAGGGTTATGTTGATTTAGATTGGGCATGCAGTGCTATTGATAGGAAGAGCACTTCAGGGTGTTGCTTCAGTATGGGATCAGGTGTGATCTCTTGGTTTAGCAGGAAGCAATATTGTGTGGCATTGAGTACAGCTGAAGCAGAGTATGTTGCAGCTTGTTCAGCTAGTTGTGAGGCAGTATGGCTACGGAAGCTACCATCTGATATATTTGATCTCCAGTTGGATGCTACTTGTATACATTGTGACAATCAGAGTTGCGTGAAGTTGTCAGAGAATCCAGTGTTCCATGACAAGTAAAATCATATCGAGATCAAGTATCACTATATCAGGGATATGGTACAGGGGGGAGCAGTGAAGCTCCAATATGTTGCGATGGAGGAATAGATAGCTGATGTGTTGAAGAAGCCATTAGCCAGAGTAAAGTTTGAGTACTTCAGGGAGAAGCTTGGTGTTCTCTAGATCAAGGTTTCCTCCAAGGGAAAGTGATGAGCCCCAAATCCATTCTGACGAGTAGGTCAGATGTAAGGGCTGAGCCATTCTATTCATGGCTAAAGGATTTAGTTCCTCCCATGTCATATGTGAGTGCTGGCCATTCTATCGATTAGGACAAATGTAAAGGCTACCGCCATTCTGACGAACAGGTCAGATGTAAGGGCAGAGCCATTCTATTCATGGCTAAAGGATTTGGTTCCTCCCATGTCAGATGTGAGTGTTGGCCATTCTGTTCAGTAGGAAATATGTAAGGGCTATCACCATTCTGACGAGCACGTCAGATGTAAGGGTAGAGCCATTATGTTCATGGCTAAAGGATTTGGTTCATCCCATGCCAGATGTGAGTGCTGGCAATTCTATCGAGTAGGACAGATGTAAGGGCTAACACCATTCTGACGAGCAAGTCAGATGTAAGGGCAGAGCCATTCTATTGAGTAGGTTAGATATGAGTGCTAGCCATTCTAATGTAGGATAAGCTCCTACATAGATGTAAGGGCTACCTCCTTTCTGAAGAGTAGGTCAGATGTGAGTGCTGGCCATTCTGATGTGACTGTAGGACTAGGTCCTATATGATCAGATATAAGGGCTACCGCCTTTCTAACGAGTAGGTCAGATGTGAGTGCTAGCCATTCTGACAAGTAGGTCAGATGTAAGGGCTACCAAAGACCTACGAGGAGGTAGGCATACACCCAACATGAAAGAAGCCTGGCTCTGTAGAACTTCCTATGACGAGATAGTACACACATGATGATGACCAGGTGAGATCCAGATCGAGCTATGATCTAGATCCAGTTATGATGACTCTGAGAGATCTAGATCGAGTGATGATCCAGATCCAACAGTGATGATCCAGATCTAGTCCAATGATGATGATCTAGATCCAGTCCAGTGATGATGATCCAGATCGAGAGATTATCCAGATCCAGTGATAATGTCCCATGATGATCCAGATCGAGAGATGATCCAGATTCAAAGGATGAAGATGACCTGAAGACTTAGAAGACTCGAGATGCAGAGGACGAGATGATCCAGTTGATACAGAGAAGAAGACCAGTGCTGAAAATTGTGTCGAAAGAATAGCTTCCTAGTTAAGAGGGAGTGTTGATGTATTTGTAACTTCAGAATGTATTCATCTATGTATTTTATGTATTGTAACCTGATGTTTATTTTGGGATGTATCTATTATGTATTTTAGTCATGTTGTCATGCCCTAATGCTCCAATCGGGAGGATCAATAATGTAAACAAGTCATGTCAATTCATATTGGTTTACCCTCCAATTGTCTAAGGTTTAAAGTCCCCGCAGTTCCGGGGCACTAGGGTTATTAGAATCTCCAAGTAGAGGTCGACCCTAGTAGGGTTTTAGTCATGTCAGGGTTAGTATAAATAGATAGATGGGATCTCTATTTTGTACACATCACTCACACACTCAAGTGTAGCACATAGTTGAGGAAGGAGAAGACACTGGGGCTAGACAAGAAGAAGATTACTGTTGTTGAGAGTGCATCTTACTGTTTTGGGGTTTTACATCTTGTGTTAATTCTATCTCTGAGGAAGTTGTGGGGTTTTCTCCATTTATGGTTTCCCTGATCAAAAAAACTATGTTCATTGTCTCTTGTTTTTTATTGCTGTACTTGTTATTCACTCAGTAAAGATCCTAACATAATGCTAGCTTAATGTTGAAAAACTACCATTTCCAAGATTGGCCCTCGGTTACATGACTGCATTGTCCCCTACTGAGCGAAACCCTAGTTTCAGAAACCACCGTATACAGAGGTCACCGAGCAATGGACATGCGGGGGAGGCCCCCCCTAGCTAAAATCCCATGTCACAAATCCAACAGAATCAATTGTTTATTGATCGGAGACCTGAACATCGATCTATCGCGAGTTGTAGGTCACCTCCAGATACCGTTCAGGGACACCTGGTGGACTTGTGCCTCGTGCAAAAAACATCATAGAGCCGCAATTTTCAACTCTATCAACTCCTGCTAGCGTGTTTGGGCATGGGAAATATGGCAACACCAACCACATCCCCACCATCCATGTATTTTAAACTTTGGCCCTCGTTGGCATGACTGCATTGTCCCCTACTAAGCAAAACCCTAGTTTCAGAAACCACCATATATAGAGGTCATCAGGTAATGGACAGGAAGGAGAGGGCCCCCCTAGCTAAAATCCCAGGTTATGAATCCAATGGAATTGACAGTTCGTCGATCAAAGGCCTGAGCACTAATCTATGGCGAGTTCCAGGTCACCTCCAGATACTGTTCAGGGACATGTGGTGGACTTGTGCCGAGTGCGCAAAAAACCTCACGGAGCCGCAATTTTGAATTTCATCAACTCCTGCTAGCCTTTTTGGGCATGGGAAATATGGAAATGCCAACCACATCCCCTACATCCATGGATTTCCAACTTTGGCCCTTGTTGGAATTACTGCATTGTCCCCCACTGAGCAAAATCCTAGTTTCAGAAACCACCATATATGGAGGTCACCGAGCAATGGACAAGAAGGAGAGGCCCTGCTCTAGATAAAATCCCACGTCACAAATCCAACAAAATCGACGGTTTGTCAATCGACCTCCCGAGCATCGACCTATGGCGAGTTGCAGGTCACCTCCAGATATCGTTCAGGGACACCTGGCAGACTTGTGCCCGATGCGCAAAAAACCTCATGAAGCTGCAATTTTAAATTCCATAAACTCCTGCTAGCGTGTTTGGGCATGGGAAATATGGCAATGCTAATTGCATCCCCACCATCCGTGACTTTCCAACTTTGGCCCTCATTGGCGTGATTACATTGTCCCCTACTGAGCAAAACCCTAGTTTCAGAAACCATCGTAGATGGAGGTCACCATGAAATGGACAGGAGGAAGAGGCCCTCCCCTAGCTAAAATCCCACATCATGAATCCAACGGAATTGATGGTTCATCGATTGAATTCCTGAGCATCAATCTATGGTGAGTTGCAGGTCATCTCTAGATACCGTTCAAGGACACTTGGTGGACTTGTGCCCAGTGCGCAAAAAACCTAACGGAGCCTCAATTTTGAATTCCTTCAACTCCTTCTAGCGTGTCTGGGCATGGCAAATATGGCAATACCAACCACATACCCACCGTCTATGGCTTTCCAATTTTGTCCCTCGTTGGCGTGACTGCATTGTCCCCTACTAAGCGAAACCCTAGTTTCAAAAACCACCGTAGACGGAGCTCACCAGGAAATGGACAGGAGGGAGAGGCCCCCACTAGCTAAAATCCCACGTCATGAATCCAATGAAATTGATGGTTCATCGATCGGAGGCCCGAGCATCAATCTATGGTGAGTTGCAGTTCACCTCTAGATACTGTTCAGGGACACCTGGTGGAGTTGTGCCTAGTGCACAAAAAACCTCACAAAGCCGCAATTTTGAATTTTGTCAACTCCTGCTAGCATTTTTGGGCATGGGAAAAATGGAAACTCCAACCGCATCCCCACCGTCCGTGGCTTTCCAAGTTTGGACCTCATTGGCGTGACTGCGTTGTCCCCTACTGAGTGAAACCCTAGTTTCATAAACCATCATAGATGGAGGTCATCGGGCAATGTACATGCGGGTATAAGAGGTGAGTTATCAAGAAGGAAATTATACAAGCCTTAAAACATAAGTTTATGGTTATGTCATCTTGTTTCCATCATCCTAGTTGTATATATCGGCTGAAAACATTGACAATGATTACCTACTTGAAAAATTAGGGTTTTAGTCCTGTAAGAGAGCCTACAAAGAACTTTGATAGGTATGACCTAAAGAGGTACATGTATGTATTCTAATGTTATGTATATCTTGTGAATGAGATCTTGAAATGTTGATATGATTGATATATAGGGTTTATTTATCATATGTAAAATTTGGAATGTTCATTAACTTGACATACAAGAGAACTTTTGGCATATCTATAAACAACATTATGGAAAATTTCGCATATCAAGAACACAAAATTAACATATTCATAAGAAACATACATGGGAAAATTAAAATTATGATACACACCTCATCATGCTAGATCCCACCTATTATCATACAGCCAAGCCCTCTGGATCATCTCTTATAATTATGGTCTCCATTAGTCTCTCATTCTTTGTATCCGGTAAGAATCAGCGTACCTTCGATGAATTTTGGCTTGGCATTCTTCGTACCTGGAGGTTTGTACCAATGATTAAGTTGGTAAAGTGATACATAGTTGCACCTGGTTTGTAATCCCTATGAACATATCCACCCTTCTTTCTTGCATTGTTGTCATGTGTAAGGTATTCACCTTTAACAACCATAGACCCGATGGGGAAGTGGTTGTTTTCATGATCAGTCATGGACATAATCAGGGTTTGCTTTCCCTCTATACAACGTGCCAACTAGTAATCACCACCCCATTCACTATCTTTTGAGGCAACAACTGCGTATATGTGTCTTGCATACTATGATTGTAGGTATATGATCAAATATTTTTTGTGTGATACAAGGCTATTAATGTGAGTTTCAAGACTACGCAAATAAACAAAAAGATGTTAAGGAAATGCATCATACCAAGTTGTAAAAGGTCTGAGACATGATCAAAATCTACAGAAATAGACGATCGATCTTCTTCCAACAGAGTTAACTCAACAATTGCACGATGATCAAGTGGAA
The DNA here is from genome assembly GCA_001517045.1 of Pseudotsuga menziesii. NCBI lineage: Eukaryota > Viridiplantae > Streptophyta > Pinopsida > Pinales > Pinaceae > Pseudotsuga > Pseudotsuga menziesii. Next base: position 47,373 of record LPNX010606994.1, on the reverse strand, counting down.
GTGATATGTGATCCCATCCATCAATATAATCCAATGATTCACACACATCCCAGTCACCATCACAACAAGGCGGGAAAAAACAAGTGAGTTTTCTAGTCCAAATTTCAAATACTGGGTTATCAGAGCTTCAAACCAAATGAAAGCCACGAGTCCTAGGAACAGTCTTGCATTCCCATGGATGTGAACGATATATGTCTACCACCTCCCAAAAAAATCTCTCCACATGTCTCTTTCTTGTGGATTCTACTCGCATAGCTGATTCCTCTCCCATTACTGATGTGCACCACATGACTATAGATTGAGCATTTCGAATAGTAGATATTGTAGATAATTTCAATTCCTCTCTTTGTGGGGATTTTTTGACACAGGCTCTCCTTTACCATGCCCAGTCTCAAAATAGTTCCACATATGTGGAACTTTTTAGTTTTTATGCAATGAACACAACCATTGAAATATGCGTGCATTTTTTAACTGACCAGCACATCTATCAGACCAAATCCAGTGTCGATCCATCTGTATGTTCCCTCCCTTCAAATGATCATAGAACATAATGAAGCAATGACATACATAGTGGAATTCATGGCACCTATCATCACTTATGTAGAAATGATATTCCTTTAGAATTTCTCTTTGCTTTTCACTGCTATTTGGGCCATGCCTATATGTGATATGCACCATGAAGGAAACCTGCTCAAAGTGATAATACTAACTTTGGATCTCATTTTGATGTTGCAGACTATAGTTCTCGGAAAAATCAACAACTAAAAGTATAGTACCACGGGGGAATGTATCTCTGCATATTCTAAACTTCTTATCCTGCCATTGTGCCAAGCGGACATGCCGAACATATTGATGTGTCTTTTCAATAAATTCCTTGAAGAAGACACTAACTTGTACATGTTGACACAAAATGATCTCAATATTATGTTTTTTTTGTCAGTAAGGAATGAAATGCAACTGTTCAAACATAAATTTATAAATAAATGCATGTACCTCAGATGTCACCAATTGTATTTTTTTGCTTTATTTCCCTGGGACTATTTCATAGCTGATATATTTGAAACTTTTCATGTCTGTAACCATATTCCCAAATTCATTGTCTCCACTCTCGTGCATACATTGGATCAATAATTCCATTCCAGCACAGTTGGAGCAAGTTCCATTTAAACAGGATTCCGTGTAGTATGTTTTCCCCTCATGCCTATTGCACATGACACTATGAATGAATTCTCTTGATGAGGTCAGTGGTATTGTCGAGCAATCCTACACTTGGTTAGTATGCAACACATGATGAATGTACAAAAAAATTTCATAGTAATATTCATATTCTACATGGTATCTACAATAAGAGTTATGAAGAGTATTTATTCTAACATACCAGGGCTTACATTTCTCAAAAGATCGTTGCCCCAAATTCAATTGTCTATGTCCATTCCTAAATTTCTCGTATAGTTTTGTCTGTGTTATATCAAGAAGATGCTTAATATGTGGTTCATGGTTCTTTATCCCCTTCTCAATTTTAGTACATCCTTCCAGTTTGAAGAAGGCCATGTGTGATCATGCAAAAAACTTTGCACTAGTCCCTTTACTGCATCAACTAGATTCATGTCACGACGTGACAAACGACCAATAAAGGCCCAAAATTCTGTCTGGACGGTTGTGTCAAGATGTTCTCTTCTAATAGAATACCTACAGAGGGTTTTTACATTCAAATTAACTAGTTTAGATGTAGGCTTGAGAAAACGAAGGACCCTGGTGTTCTTATTTACAATTGCTTGTGACAACACATGACAAGCCGCATTGTGGTCCTTTGACCGTGTGTTCTTACCAATTTTACCAAAGGCATCTACTAAGCTTTTAACTTTATGAGAACTTGGTCTAGAAGTCTTTATAGTATTTATCCCTAACGATTTCCTAACAATATTCATGCCCCTAGATTTTAACAATGATAAAAATAATCTACATTTATCTCCATCACATTTAGAAACAAAATATTTATTTAGTATCTATTGAGTTTGATAAGCATCTATTAATTTTGATAAGCAACACTATGTTTAGATAGCGTACCTTCAATGGAATTTAGGAGTCCTTCATCAACTTGCATATGCTTCAGATTTCTTTGACGTGTGATTTCTAATGGAGGTAAGGGGGTTGGATTTCTATCATCTAGCACATCAACAATACGCTCTAGTGTTTCAGTAGCAACTTGTTGTCCTTCATTCTCTTCCTGGTAGTTGTATGGTGGAAGTCCAACATCCTCATTGATGGTCCATATAATATTTTCTTCTTCAACAGTAGGCTCCATGTCCAACACCTCTTCAACAGTAGGCTCCATGTCCAATGACTCTTTAATAGTAGGCTCCATGTCCAACGCCTATTCATGAGCTTCGTCTTGAGATGGTAACTTATCACTTTGACTTGATGTGGGATTTGAAACATCCCCTAACGAGCACCTACGTTTTTCTTCTTGAATACTTCCATGGGGTGCTTGTTCAACAACTATTGTGGAAATTGAAGGTCCCTCTAGTGAATGCTTCCTTTTTTCTTGTGTTGGATTAATAGGATGAACCGCCATATCCACTATAATTGGATTTGGATGAGTTTCCAAAGAAAGCCTCTGATTCATCATGTTTATTTTTTTATTTTATTTCTCTTCTTCGATGACTTATTGAGGTCTGTTCTTCCTTGCTGATTTTCTTCCTTGGTTACATACATTCCCCATCACCACAATGATCAATTCAATATAGTTTGTTTTTGTTGCTCCTCAATTACAAGCTTTCAAACCTTTAACTTGCTTTATAACTATTGATCCTTCAAGGTGCTTAAATCTTCCTTCTCAATTGTTCATATTTCCCATCAAAACAACGATGAATGTGAAAATTTACCTTTGCTTCTCTTGACTAACAAGAAAATGAAAGTTAAATCATAAATTGTTCCTCAAGCTGATTCTCTTGTACAATTGTGTATATCCACCATCACCATGAAATGGCATTGAAGCTTGATATCTTATCATGTGTGCTTCTCAACCATGAAAGATGTCCTCAATGCTGCACCTACATAACAAAAAGAATGATGGAGAATGTGTATTGTGAGAATTTCCATAGGCGGTCTTGTGCTCTTGAAAAAAAATGCACGGTAATCGGATTTTCGTAAAAAATAGTGAAGTTTCTCTCAGACAAAAACAATCCAATCCTTTTATAGTCCTAAAATGCGCACACATTATATATAGTAAAAATGCGTACATGATTTGTATAAGTAAAACGCGCATGCGATATGTTTAAGCACAATTAATAGGGTGGGTGCACGGCTAAGGAATCGAATAAAATCATAAGAAAACAAATGTTTTCTATGGTTAGCAATAAAGCAAATGTTTTTAGTGTTCCCTTCTTTTCATGCATAATAATGCTTCTCTCTATAGACCCAATAATGCCTACATACCCCTATCTCTTTCTAAATATACCTCCCTCATTCTCTTTGCATCCCTCCCTATATGTTTCTTTCTCTCCCTTATTCCATCCCTCCCTCTCTCAATAATCCCTACATGCCCCTATCTCTTTCTAAATATACCTCCCTCATTCTCTTTGCATCCCTCCCTATATGTTTCTTTCTCTCCCTTACTCCATCCCTCCCTCTCTCACCATGAGGCTGATGATGAACATGATGATAGTGATGATGATGATGATGAAGACAAAGATGATGATACCGATGGTGATGAAGACGATGATGATTATCATGATGGTGATGATGATGATGATGATGATGATGATAATGAAGATGATGATGATGATGAAGATGATGATGTTGATGATGATGTTGATGATGATGAAGATGATGATGATGTCGACGATGATGATGATTGAAGATGATGATTATCAGTTGATAATCATGATGATCATGGTGATGAAGAAGATGTCGATGATTATGATGGTTATGAAGAAGATCATGATGATGGTGATGAAGAAGATCATAATCATGGTGATGAATACGATTATGATGAACATGATGATGATGATGATGATGATGATGATAATGATCATGATGATGATGATTATGATGATCATGATCATGATGATGAAGACGATGATGATCAACATGATGATGATGATGATGATGATGATGATGATGATTATGATGGTTATGATGATGATGATGATGATAATGATGAACATGATGATGGTGATGATGATGATCATGGTACTAAAGACGATAATGATGAACATGATGATGATGATGATGATAATGAACATGGTGATGGTGATGATTATGATGATCATGATCAAGATGATGAAGACGATGATGATCATGATCATGATGATGAAAACGATGATGATCAACATGATGATGATGATGATGATTATGATGGTTATGATGATGATGATGATTATGATGGTTATGATGATGATGATGATCATAATAATGATGAACATGATGATGGTGATGATGATGATCATGGTGATGAAGACGATGATGATGATGATAATGATGAACATGATGATGGT
>LPNX010606994.1:15374-37874 GCA_001517045.1 Pseudotsuga menziesii | reverse complement strand
CTCTGTATCATCTAGATCATCATTGAGTTCTTGTCATCTTCTTCTTCAAGTCATCTTCATCTTAAAGTCATCTTCATCTGGATCTGGATCATCACTCGATCGAGATCATCATCACTGGATCTGGATCATCACTTAATCTGGATCATCATCACTCAATCTAGATCATCACTCGATCTGGATCATCATCACTGAATCTATATTATCACTCGATCTGGATCATCATCACTAGATATGGATCATCACTCAATCTGGATCATCATCACTGGATCTGGATCATCACTCAATCTAGATCATCACTGGACATCATCATTGGATCTGGATCATCACTGCTGGATCTGGATCATCACTCGATCTAGATCATCACTACTGGATCTAGATCATCACTCGATCTGGATCTCTCGGAGTCATCATAACTAGATCTGGATCAATATAGCTCGATCTGGATCTCATGTGGTCATCATCATGTGTGCTATATTGTCATAGGAAGTTCTATAGAGCCAGCCTTCTTTCATGTTGGTTGTATGCCTAGACATCATGTAGGTCTTCACCCAAAATTTACATCTAACCTACTCATCAGAAAGGCACGCCCAACACTCACATCTGATCATGTAGTAACCTACAATCACATCAGAAAGGCCCAGCACTCACATTCACCAGCATGATAGGACATCACATCACTAACATCTATGAAAAGGATTCAACACTTATATCTGACCTGGAAGGAAACAAGTCCTCTACCCTCGCCAGAAAGGCTTGCACTCACATCTGACATGGAAGGAACTGAATCCTCTCACCATGACAGAATGGCCCCTAGTCCTAGACTGAGCTACCTGGTAACGGACGAGGTGCCTCCATCTGACCTGCTCGTCATAATGGCTTTGGGACTCATCACTTTCCCTTGGAGGAAACCTCGATCTGGAGAACACCAAGCTTCTCCCTGAAGTACTCAAACTTCACTCTGGCCAATGTCTTCTTCAACACATCAGCTATCTGTTCCTCCATCGCAACATACTGGAGCTTCACTGCTCCTCTCTACACCATATCCCTGATATAGTGATACTTGATCTCGATATGCTTCAACTTGTCATGGAACAATGGATTCTCTCACAACTTCATGCAACTCTGGTTGTCACAATGTATACAAGTAGCATCCATCTAGAGATCAAATAAATCAGACAGTAGCTTCCGCAGCCATACTGCCTCACAACTAGCTGAACAAGATGTGACATACTCTGCTTCAGCTATACTCAGTGCCACACAGTATTGCTTCCTACTAAACCAAGAGATCACACCTAATCCCATACTAAAGCAACACCCTAAAGTGATATTCCTATCGATGGCACTGCCTGCCCAATATGAATCAACATAACCCTCCAAGTTAATCCTTTGATTCACATCGTACTTGAGCCCATAATCAACTGTACCCCTCAGGTACCTCAGAATATGCTTTGCAACAATCAAGTGAACATTTCTCGGATCTGTCAAGAACTGGCTCAAGGTGTTCATAGAAAAGCAAATGTTTGGTCTCATGTTCATTAGGTACATTAATGACCCAATCATCTGACGATACATCATAGCATCAACTATCTCTGATGAAGCATCACTCAATAGCTTCATGTTTATTCCATAGGTGTGGTCATGGCCTTGCAGTCAATCATCCCGAATCTCTTCAGGATCTCTACTACATACTTCCTTTGTCCAAGGAAGATTCCATCCACATTCTTCCACAACTCCATGCCAAGAAAAGTAGTGCATCGACACATAACAGGAGCATCACTAGTCTTCTACCTTCAACCTTGAAGCAAAGGTTGGAATTTGCTTTACTCTCAGTAAAGCCTAGAGTCATCAGTAATCTTCCCATCCTGTCATACCATGTCGAACCTCAAGATATTCGGTAGTCACTCCCTCTGAAGTGAAGCATCATACTCCCTCTATCTTCTGTGCTCTATGCACTGAAAACATTCTATACTAGAGTGACAAGTAGTATCCGTCTAGGATCATTCAATACCAAGATCATCTATTTTGAACTTTTTCAAAATTTCTTCTCACATCCATCTGTGAGCTTGTCATATTTTATCAACCTTGTAGCAAAGGTTAAGATATTCATCAAGATCATCATGTATGTGTTATCCCATGGGTGTCTTCTCAACTCGTACAAGGCCTTCTTCCATTTGCACACATGATTATGCATGTCATGTGACTTCACTTCCAGTGGTTGTAAATGTCTCTTCGTAGTCTATGCCTTCTTTTCGTGAGAAGCCTCATGCTATGAATCTTGATTTGTATCCCACAATGTTTCCATCTACTACATGATGGAACTACGAACTTCCCTTCACATATCGATACTGCATCCTAGCCATCATTCTTCTTGAAATTCTTCATAGCTGGAAGGTTCTGTATCAATGATGTTGCTACATTCATCATATTATTCTTCATCTTGAATTGTCATCACTTATTCTTCAGAACAAGTCTCATCCTTCTTTGCTTGTAGGCGATTATGTATGCGATCTTTCCTACAAGTCAAATGCATTTATATGGTTAGAAACATTTCATAAGGAATATTCATACTGGAAAATTATTATGCATAAATATATGATCATGCAACTACTTTAGCCAATACAACATTCATCCATATCTCACAGAAACTTTTCTAGATGCCTTCCATCTCTACCAGGACAACATTGAGATTGTGCACTAATCCAATATGTCAGCAAAAAGGTTTCATTCTAAATAAGTAGCAATGGAGAGTTTGTATAGCACCAAGAGCTACTTACCCATCACATGCATATTAGTAGTATACTGTCGTTAATGCAAACATCCTATCATGCATAATACATCAACAAATGCATAACAAAATAATATCATGAAATAACAATTGAATACTTATCTTTATTTGTTTCATGGGTAGACTCCTTCTTGAGCCTTCAACTTCATCGTCTTCTTCATTTATGATAGCATTTTTTCTTATCCAAATGCTAAGGTGGATAAGAGGTGCTTCAATAGTTTATTTCTTCATATTCCTCATCGCTTGAGGGATATTCTTTGGATGGTGAGAGCTTGATCTTCAATTGCTCCCATCTTCTCTTCTCTTTTTATGAGTCGAGCTTCTTCTTCTTTCCAGAGTCTGCTAAAAGTAATTACTTTCTTCTAGCACACATTACTTGAATGAATGAATCCCATGATCCTGGGAGGCCATTCAAGGTGGCCATCACCACTTCTACATTCTTTACTTCTTCTTTTACCGCTTCAAGTTGTTCTTGATTTGAGAGACTCTTATGACTGCATGGTCTCTGTATTCTGGATCTTCACATTCTTCAATTGGTTTCTTAGGGTAATCTTCTGATATATGTTCTTCCCTTCAAATAGCTTGGTCAAGGAATCAAACATATTCGGTGTCTTTAGGGAGGACACTTGTGGTACAATTTGATTCGTGACTGAATCAACCATTATCTTCTTGGACTTGACCAAGTTCTTCTTGTGTAAGGCTTCTAGCCTCATCTCCCTCTGGAACTGGAACCTCTCTACTCATGTAGGTGTCCAATTCATTTTCTTCAGAGAGATCAAATACTTCCATGCTTGGAAGTTTTCAACTTCACCAAGCTTATCATCAAGCTGATGTGATAGATCACTTTGAAATGAGAACCTCAAATGAAAATAACAAAGGATTAGATCTTACCGATTTGAGGTGTTTGTCTTGGTTCTACAGTTGGTTGATCTAGGGTTTGTCACAGAAACCTTAATTTTGAAAACTTGGAATCTTTCAAATTTGATTGGATAGACAGATAAATATCTTCAAATGGAGCTGTCCAATGTACTCCTTTTCTAAAAACAGTGGACGGAAGCTTCCAGAACAGGAAGCCCTAGTTTTCCAATTTCTTCTACAGAAATTCCTGTTCCTGTTTCTGTGATATCTCAGAAATTAATACTCCTATATGTCTAAAATTTCATATTGAGCTAACCGCGCAAGTCCCTAATCCAACACCATAGGTTTCATCAGAATTAGTTTCACCATTTGGGATTTATGATCCTTTTCCCAAGGTGACCTGTTACATGACTGTTCAGAACATCAAAGTTGTACAGCATGCCATGTGTCACTGGTTCTTTTTCTGAGTCTGATATTCGGACCACCGAAATAAAAGTCTGTTCCATTTCTGGAAAATCTTCAAGAATTCCATTTGGACCTCTGTATCCCAAGATATTGCAATTCTCCCCAGGTGTCCTGTTCAGGGATGAATTCTGGAAGAGGCTGGAACCCTACATTGGAGGGATCATATCTCCTAGAATATAGTGAACATGAGGTTGAAATTTGGTGACAGCCTTCATTTGGACTTGATATTCGGGCTATGCAATTTTTAGCTCTTGAGCCTTCGCCAATATTGGGATATAGAGAATGTACCAAAAATTAGCAGTTTTAGTACTTAGGGTTTTTCTAGCTTGGGGTCAAACTAGGGTTTGACTTTCCCAGAGTTTCACCCAACCAAATTTCTTGATCCAAGTCTCTAAACTTCGATTTTGATGAGGAGAAAAATCCTATTTCAGGCTCACTCAAAAATTCATCTTCTGTATAAAGTCTTAATTTCCACATCGAAAACTGAAAATGCTCGGAATCGAATTCCACTTCGACAGAAAGATGCGCCCTTCAATGGAGAGTCATCCTAGCATACTTTTGCCGATGGATTGTGGAGAGAGACCCAAAAAGTAAGAATCCCTAGCTTCTGTAGCTGCATAATGTCTTCTTCTCAAGTTAGCTCTAATACCATGTTAGTTTTCCATCATTCAAGCTAGCATTATGATCTTAGGATCTTTTCACTAAGAGAATAACATGCACAGCAATAAAACACAAGCACAACATAAGATACAAGAGACAAAGAATTTTCCTCGGGGAAAACATAAAGGAGAAAACTCCGCAATTTCCTTAGAGATAGAATCAGCACAAAAAGGTAAAACTAGAAAATAGTAAGATGATCTCTCGACAGTAGCAGTCTCTCTCTCTCACACTGAGAGAGCTTCTCCTCTCTCACTCATGCACCCCAATGAGTGAGTGTGTGTATGAGTATATGATAAATAGAGAGGCTCTAACTCTCTATTTATATTCTTCTATTCATTTGGAACCCACTCCAACATGTCGGCCTCACTTAACAATTACTTACTAGAGCCGACATCTCTAGGAGTGTCTAATAACCCTAGTGCCCCACCACTTGTGGGGACTTTGCCTCCTCCGACCAATAGGAGGGTAACACAATGGTGGGGACTATTGCCCCGACTGACAATGACTCACCTAGGTTCGACTTCACTAGGATAGTGTAATAACCCAAGGGCCCCATAACTGTGGGGACTTTAACCCTTGACCAATAGGAGGGTTACCCACAATGACTTGACATGACTTTATCATTATAGAAACTTCCCAGAATAAACATCGGGGTATGACATGACTCAAATACATTACAATACATCCCGGAATAAGCATCGGGTTACAATACATAAGAAATATGGATGAATACATTCCGAAGTTACAATTACATCAACACCTTGACCCTTCCCCACCCCCTCTAAACTATTATCCATACATTTGATATATTACACATAGTGCTAGATTTTTAGCTTTACAACACTTGCTCGTGTCTTAGAGTTACATAATGCGATCGTGTTTTATAGTTATGTAACGTGCACATGTTTTATAGCTATACAACACGCTCACGTTCTGTAGTTATATAATGCATGTGCGTTTAGGAATTCTACAAGGCGGGAAATGAAATTTGAATTTAAACATGCCAATTAACTTGCTTGCATGTCACTAATAGTCCTATGTGTATGGTTTGGAATTTGCTTTGGTAATACCAAACGTGTGCTATGGTACATGATAAACCATAGCTAATTAGGCATTTCCCCCATTTTCTGAAGAAGTCGTTGTTTACACACTCATTACAATATGCTACACACAGTCAATTTTGACGAAATCTTAAACATAAATAACATTTTTTTGTAGATTCTAAATATGTAATTTTTATAAAAGAATTATATTTTGCTATTTGTTTTCAATTTCTATTGTCTCTTAACTCAACTCAAAATACATGTCATTAGTGTTCTTCGCATAACTTTTTCAATTCATAATCATTTTAAAAAACAATTATATGGTGCACTAGAAGACACTGACCTCTACATTTTATAAAAAACCCATTTCATGAATATTTCATTAAGACCTTCAAATGTTGCACCCGAAAAGACGTACCATTTTCGAGGAATGATCACTTAGATAATTATAAAAAAAATTAAAAATTACTAATTTTATTTTTCGAAAAATAGTGTTGCACTAGTGTTATATGTTCTCTACATGCCTACAAGGTTTTGTATCCCGAAAGCATCATTTAGGACCTCAAAGGCTACACCCACAAAAACATATACCTTATGATTTGCCTAAAAAAGTGACTGTTAGAAAAAATGAAATTTGACATAGTTATAAAAAAATTCAATACATAAACCTCATATATTTGGAAACGTGATTCAATTTCCTACATTTAATCTTTTTTACTTAAAACAAGATATTTTTGAGATACTTACACAAAAAAAGCAATTAAGTTGAGGGATTGTTGATTTTTCAGTTTTCTATTGCATCTAACATGCCAAAAGTGACCCTCATTAGCTTGCACTATCTCAAATATGAACTATAACATCATGGTAATTACAGTAAATAATTTCTTTTTTTATGAAATTTGAGGGATGTTACACAACATATGCTTACCGATGGATTTGAATTGCCATTTCAAGAGGTAAAAGATGGCATTTGAGAAGGGCATAAATTATATATTGATTTTTCGTGGTTCACTCCTATTATTGTGCATAAAGAAGGTTATACAACAACACATCTTCATAGTTTTGAGGAAACTCTACATACAGGACATATTTATAAAAAACCTAACAGAACATCAAATGTTTTGGAAAAAGATATTACTAACATGCATGAAGGTCAACGGTTTAATGAATAAAATCAAATGATCACTTAAAAACATATTAACATGCTCTATTTTGTGAAATTAGATAAAAACACATATATTTTTTTTCTTTCTAATTTCTATGCAAGTTTTCTTTTTGCTGAAAGCATAATTAAGCATGAAGACTATTAAGATTTATACTCATTAATTCTATTAGAATTTTAAATACAATCCTCTTTAGATTTTTATATGTAAGAAAGAGCATATCATAATATGTATGAGTTAATTTTGAAATGTGGCATGAGATGAACATCCTACGTAGCTATCAATATAACTCTTTGGTTGGCCCTGTTTTTTTCCAACTTCATATGTATGTGAATTTAATGAATTATAAATATATAATTTAACTCTTTTTTATTATTAATAAAGTTTTAAATATTTTAATTGAAAAAGTAATTATCATAATATTTGAATTATTAAAATAAAAATAATAAAAAGTAAAAAATTAGCCATCTGTAAAAATAAATAACTGATTGCATTGTTGCCCGTGTTAAATTTATATTACAACATTGACATGTTATTCATTGAATTTGTAAACATAACTGATTCCAATGCTGCCAATGAGAACTTGTATCTTAAAACATGACAATACTAATCAGCGTGAAAAAAACATGGGCAAATGTGTGACAACAGCATTGCCATTATTTGATACAGGTCTCAAAATTAGGTGCAATTCTATGTAATTCGTTATAAAATTTGTGTAATTCGTTATATAAGGTAAACAGTCTTAGAAAGAAATGACACAAGGTTTAAAATAGGTAAATTCCAAATATGCCTTATACATTTGGATTAGATGAACAATGTTACAAGGTATAGCACGAAGAATAAGTCCACGACGATCAAAAACCTGAAAACCTAAAGGCCTTATTATTAGGGGTCCTTGATTGATGACATGACTTAAAACCTATGCCAAAAAAATAGTAATAAAGGTTGTGTGCTATCTCATTACTAGTAGATTTCATAGTATGTTAGCCAACTCTCCCATAAAACTATATTTTCCCCACCGAGTTGACGGAATGTTTTACCGACTGGGTCTCCATTTCCATGCTCTGTTGAGCTTTGGAATCCAATTTCAATCCAACCTCTTGATCAAATATTCCATTCTCTTCAAGAATTGGTTACCTCCAGTACATACATTACAACACTATCTGACATATGCCTAATGGTACGCCAAGTATATTTGGACACTGCGTTCACCAAAACACACAGTAAGAAACTTAGTACTTTTTACAGATGAATACAAAAATATCTGCAAATATACATAGAAGGCCGCTGTATATGATGTTACCGCTAAGATGAGATTCTTGTCCAGAAGGAAATAAATCATCCAGATACAACTATTGATGAGTGCGAAAAGGGTGAAAGAGATGGGCATAAACTCCACACTTCTAGTCCGGATCACCTTTCTCTGTGTCCATTTAAGGATATAATAAAGTGAAAAGATGTAATTGATGGAGATTCCACTGAGCAAATGTGAGAAAACACCATGGGTTTTAGATACTTACACCAATGGAAAGTGGAGAAGCATACATAACAACTGTGACAATCATCCCTGAAGTATGGACTAGCATTTTCCTATGCTTCTTATCATCAGGAGAAACCAAAGAAACTGTTGAGATGGAGGAAAATAGTTGGAAATATTAATCACTCACAAATCCATACCTGACTCTTGGCGGACTCTATCAGAATCTGTATCAGTCAAGATCTTGTTGGTCAGCCTGACAAGAGGGAAGAGTCCACAATTCAGCAATGTAAACCATTCGAATTTGTTTTCTAAAGCTAAGTTGTCAGGTAGATAGTTATTACAGTCTTTAATGGAGAGTCAGTTGATTCATGTAGAAGCAATTTTCAGGTTGCCTATAAATAGAAGAAGCAAATTGTAAATCAAGTTAAACAGTGAGACATCAGAACTCACGAGAGAACTCCACGAGATAAAGAGAAGTTGAAGCTCAAGCTTCTATGTATGTGATTCAATCGAAGAGCCGGAGCTATGTAAAAGGATTAGTCGATGAGCCGACAAGTCTGGACAGACAAGTTTGTAATACCTTTGTTATTTCCGCATAGTTATATATATGAAATAGTTTATGGTTGAATGCATGTTTATTTGGCCGCACATTATTTCCAGATTTACTTGTGTAAATGTTGTTTACATTTACCAGTTAAGTAAAGGATCAAAGAACCCTTAAATTTCTCACCGCGTGAAAGTTTTAGGTTTTACGGCACATTGGTCGACTCAAGTCTTCCTACATATTTGGGCATATGTTTTTATAAGTTCTTTGAAATTGTTAATGTGTTCATCTTTACTTCATCTTACTCACAAGTGAAAAGCATTTGTAATTTCTTAAGTCTTTTAGACTAACAAACTTACTCTGTAGATTTCGACCAAGCCAAGTGAACCGACAAGGTTGGTTGAGTAAGCTGACTTAGAGGTCAAAGAGTTGAGCTGACTTAGAGGTCGAAGAGTTCATCCAACTTAGAGGTCGAATTCGGTAGAACCGACAAGTTGAAGTAAACCAGTCGAGTCGAAAGTCCGACCAAATTTGATAGACTTGTCTAGTTGGGAGATAGACAAGTTTCACCCGACAAGTGAGAAAAAGAAAAAGAGGTTGGAGTGAAAATATATAATTTTTAATATTAACTGATCGGTAAACTCAAGTTTAGTCTACTTGGTTTTGGCTAACTAGTATCTGAGCAAGGTTTATATCAAAGCAAGGTTTAGGAAAGAAATCTTGTCTTAAAGGGTGGAAAATTAATTTTTTCTAAGGAAATTTAATTAAAAATTAAAAATGGCTTCCACTTCTGGTTCATTACAAACTCCAATTTTTACAGGAAAGAATTATGAATATTGGTCTTTAACAATGAAGGCTTTATTCAAAGGTAAAAATGTTTGTGAGATAGTCCAGCATGGTTATGCAGAACCAGCAGACATGACAGCATATAACAATCTCACATAGGCTGAGAAAGATGTCTTGAGGGAACAGAGGAAGAAAGATGGAAAAGCTCTGTTCTATATATATATCAATCTATGCATGAAATCATACTCCCAAGAGTAGCAGCAACAACTAATGCTAAGAAAGCATATGATACATTGGAGACTGCCTATCAAGGTTTGGATAAGGTAAGGACATCCAAGCTTCAGATTATGATAAGAGATTTTGAATCTCTATCCATGAAAGATTCAAAGATTTTAGACACATTCTACACCAGACTTGTTGGTTTGATAAACCAACTGAAATCTCATGGAGAAGCCATAGAAGACCAAATGGTGGTTGAAAAAATTCTCAGAAGTATTCCCCCAAGATTTGAAAACTTAGTTGTGACCTTGGAAGAACACACAGACATGTCGAGATTTACCATTGGTGAGCTGCTAGCTTAACTCATCAATCATGAACACAGACTCAGTAGAACACAAACATCATTGGAAGATGCATTTGTTGATGTATATGTAACTTTGGAATGTATTCACTTGTATGTTTCATGTATTATACCCCCATGTTTATTCCGGGAAGTATCTGTAATGTAATTAAGTCATGTCATGCCCCGATGTTCCTATCGATAGGTTCTATAATGTAAACAAGTCATGTCAAGTCATTGTGGGTAACCCTCCTATTGTTCAAGGGTTAAAGTCCCCGCAGTTCTAGGGCACTAGGGTTATGACACTATCCTACAGAAGTTGACCCTAGGTGAGTTATTATAAGTTGGGGCAATAGTCCCTACCATTGTGTTAAGGATAACCCTCATTATTGGTCAGAGGGGCAAAGTCCCCACACGTTGTGGGGCACTAGGGTTATTAGACTCTCCTAGAGATGTCGGCTCTAGTAAGTAGTTGTTAAGTGAGACCAACATGTTGGAGTGGACATTAAGTGAATGAAAGAATATAAATAAAGAGTGAGCCTCTCTATTTATCACACACACACTCACTCATTGGGGTGCATGAGTGAGAGAGAAGTTGTTGGGACAACAAAGAGACTACTGCTATTGGGAGATCATGTTTATGTTTTTGGGTTTTGTTTTTGGTGTTGATTCTCTCTCTGAGAAATTTGCAGGGTTTTCTCCTTTATGGTTTCCCAGAGAAAAATCTTTGCATTCATTGTCTCTTGTGTTTTATTGCTATGCATGTTATTCTCTCAAATAAGATCCTAAGATCATAATGCTAGCTTGAATGATAAAAATATAACATGGTATCAGAGCTAACCTAAGAAGAAGACATTGTGTAGATAGAGAATCTAGGTGTTCTTACTTTTTGTCTCTCTCCACAATCCATCAACAAAAGTATGCTAGGATGACTCTCCCTTGAAGGGCGCATCTTTCTGTTGAAGCGGAATTCGATTCCAAGCATTTTCAGTTTTAGGTGCGAGAAATTAAAGCTTCTTACAGAAGAGTAATTTTGAGTGATCCTAGCATAGGATTTCTCTCCTCATCAAAATCTAAGTTTAGAGACCTGGGTTGAGATTTGTGGTTGGGTGAAACTCCACGAAATTCAAACCCTAGTTTGACCTTGAGTTGGAAAAACCCTAAATACTAAAACTGATAAGTTTTGGTACATTCACTATATATCTAGATTGGAGAAGTATCAGGTTCTAAAAATTTCACAAGCAAAATATAAAATCCTTATTTACAATGTGTCCAAAATTTAGCCTCATATTCGCTATATCCTAGGAGATATGATCCCTCCAAGTTAGAGTTCTAGCCTCCCCCAAGATTCATCCTTAAACATGACACTTGAGGAGAACTCCTATATCTCGAGCTACAAATGTCCAACTGAAATTTTTGAAGATTTTCTAGAAAGGGCATGGACATTAATTTCCGTGGTCCAATTTTTAGACCCAACAGATGAAACAATGACATGTGGAAGTCCGTACAACTTAGCTATGTTGAACAGTCCTGAAACAGGTCACCTTGGGAAAACACTCATAAGTCCCAATTGGTCAAACCAATTATGATGAAACCTATGGTGTTGAAACAGGGACAGGTGATGATACCTTAGTGCTAAGGTTTATACATATAGGATTAGTAATTTCGGAGATACTGTAGAAACAGTATCGGGAATTTCTGTAGAAGAAATTGAAAAACTAGGGCTTCATATTTTGGAAGCTTTCCTCCACTGTTTTCAGAAAATGAGTACATTGAACAGCTCACCTTGAAGAGGTATATCTTTCTATCCAATAAAATTTGAAAGATTCCAAGTTTTAAAAATTATGGTTTCTCTAACAAACCCTAGATTAGCTAGGTCCGGAACCAGGACAGACACCTCAAATCGGTAAGATCTAATCTTTTACTATTTTCATTTGAAGTTCACATTTCAAAGTGATCTATCACATCAGCTTGATGATAAGCTTGGTGAAGTTGACAACTTCCAATCATGGAAGTATATGATCTCTATGAAAAAAATGAATTGGACACCTACATGAGTAGAGAGGTTCCAATTCCAGAGGGAAATGAGGCTCAAAGCCTTACACAAGAAGAACTTGGTCAAGGTCAAGAAGATCATTGCTGATTCAATCATGAATCAACTTGTACCACAAGTGTCTTCCCTAAAGACATCGAAAGAGATGTTTGATTCCTTGACCAAGATATTTGAAGGGAAGAACATAAATCGGAATATGACCTTAAGAAACTAGTTGAAGAAAGTGAAGATCCAGAATGTAGAGACCATACAGTCATACTTTACGAGGGTCTCTCAAATCAAAGAACAAATTGTAGCAGTAGAAGAAGAAGTGGAGAATGAAGAAGTGGCGATAGCCACCTTGAATGGCCTCCTAGGATCATGGGATTCATTCATGTGAGGAATGTGTGCCAGAAGGAAGTGATTACTTTCAGCAAACTCTGGGAAGAAGAAGAAGCTCGACTCATAATAAGAGAAGAGAAGATGGGAGAAACTGAAGATCAAGCTCTCACCATCCAAAGAAGATCCCTCAAGCGATGAGGAATACGAAGAACTCAACTCTTGAAGAATGTCTTATACATCTTAGCATTTGGATAAGAAACGATGCTATTATGAATGAAGAAGATGATGAAGTTGAAGGCTCAAGAAGGAGTCTAATGACGAAACAAATAAAGGTAAGTAATCAATTATCATTTCATGATATTGTTTTATTATGCATTTGTTTATATTCAGTTGATTTATTATGCATGATAGAATGTTTTAATTAATGATAGTATACTACCAATATGCATGTAATGGGTAAGTAGCTCATGGTGCTATACAACTCTCCATTGCTACTTATCTAGAATGAAACCTCTTTGCTGACATATTGGATTAGTGCACCATCTCAATGTTGTCCTGGTAGAGATGGAAGGCATCTAGAAAAGTTTCTGTGAGATATGGATGAATGTTGTATTGGCTAAAATAATTGCATAATCATATATTTATGCATAATATTTTTTCATTAGGAATATGCCTTATGAAATGTTTCTAACCATACAACTAATGCATTTGACTTGTAGGAAAGATTGCGTAAAATTGCCTACAAGTAAAGAAGGATGAGACTTGTTCCAAAGAAAAAGTAATGATGGTTCAAGATGAAGAATAATATGATGGATGCAGCGACATGATTGATGCAGAACCTTCCAGCCATGAAGAAGTAACCAAGAAGAAAGGGAAGACCAGTTCAAGAAGAATGATGTCTAGAATGCATATCAATACGTGAAGGAAAGTTCGTAGTTCCATCATGTAGTATATGGAAACATCGTGGGATACAAGGCAAGATTCATAGCACAAGGATTCTCACAAAAAGAAGGAATAGACTACAAAGAGACATTTGCAGACAGTGGGAGTTGAAACACATACATGATGAGCTTGATGAAAATCTTAACATTTGCTACAAGGTTGAAGATGAAAGTCTATACACTAGATTTATACACAGAATATTAGTAGCATAGGAAGCTACTTGTCACTCTGGTACATAATGTTTCAGTGCATAGAGTATGGAAGACAGAGGGAGTATGATGCTCTGCTTCAGAGGGAGTGACTACAGAATATCCTGAGGTTCGACATGGCATGACATGATGGACAGATTATTGATGACTCTAGGATTTACTGAGAGTAAAGAGGATTCCAACCATTGCTTCAAGGTTGAAGATGGGAGACCAGTGATGCTCGTGTTATATGTCGATGACTTGTTCCTGACAAAAAGGAGGAACTCATTAAATTTTCAAGAAGAAAACTTGCTGCCGAGTTCGAGATAAAGGACTTGGGGATGATGCACTATGTTCTAGGCATGGAGGTGTGGACAAGGGAAGTATGTAGTAGATATCCTGAAGAGGTTCAGGATGATGGACTGCAAGGCCATGACCACACCTATGGCATCGAATCAGAAGCTATTGAGTGTTACTTCATCAGAGTCGATTGATGCCATGATGTATCGTCAGATGATTTATTCCTTGATGTACCTGACGAATATGAGACTAGATATTTGCTTTGCTGTGAACACATTGAGACATGTTCACCTGATGGTTACAAAGCATGCAGTGAGGTACCTTAAGGGTATACTTGATTGTGGGCTAAAGTATGAGGTGAATCATAAGATTAACCTGGACGGTTATGAGGATTCATATTGGGAAGGTAGTGCCATTCATAAGAATATCACTTCGAGGTACAACTTTAGTATGGGATCAAGTGTGATCTCTTGGTTTGGAAGGATGGAGTCCTTCATGGTGCTGAGTACAGCTAAGGAAAAAGATGTTGCCACTTGCTATTTGGAGACAGGAGCAGTGAAGCTCTAGCATGTGATACAGATCGAGATTTATCAAAAGAGGGTGTTCTAGCATAGTCGGTAAGACAAGTTGTCTGAGCATAAATCCTAGCGAAGCTTGTAGGTTGCTTAGACGCAAATAGACCTATAGGTTGTCCTCGGATGTAATCGGTCCTGGCAAAGCTCGTAGGTTATCCTTGAACGTAATCAGCCCTAATGTGATTCTATGCTAGAAATGGCCAAAGTGAAATTTGAGTAATTCAGGGAGAAGCTTGGTGTTCTCCAGATTGAGGTTCCCTCCAAGGGAAAATGATGAGACTTAGAGCCATTCTGACATGGTGAGAGGATTAGGTTCCTTCCATGGTCAGATGTAAGGGCGGAGCCATTCTATCATGGTGAGAGGATTGGTTCCTTCCATGTTATATGTGAGTGTTGATCCATTCTAATGTGACTATAGGATGGTTCCTACATGATCAGATATAAGGGCTATTGCCATTTTCTGAATGGAGGTACCTCGTCAGTTACTAGGAATACTCAGTCTAGGACTGAGGTCCATTCTGATATGATTGTGGGATGTAGTCTCACATGATCAGATATAAGTGCAAGGCCATTTCTGATGTGATTGAGGGATATGTTCCCACTTGATCAAATATAAGGGATGTTGACATTCTGTCATGGTGAGAGGATTGGTTCATTCCATGTTAGATGTGAGTGCTGAGCCATTCTGATGTGACTATAGGATTGGTTCCTACATGATCAGATATAAGGGTTGTTACCATTCTCTGAATGGAGGCACCTGGTCAGTTACTAGGAACCCTCAGTCTGGGACTAAGTGCCTTTCTAACGAGTCAAGGTCAGATGTAAGTGTTGTTCCTTTCTGATGAGTCAATGTCAAATGTGAATGTTGTGCCTTTTCATAGATGATAGTAGATGTGTCCTATCATGCTGGTGAATGTAAGTGATGTGGATTTCTGGTGAGTCAAGGTCAGATGTGAGTGTTGTGCCTTCTCATAGATGATAGTAATTGTGTCCTATGATGCTGGTGAATGTAATTGTTGTGCCTTTCTGATGAGTCAAGGTCAGATGTAAGTGCAATGCCTTTCCACAGATGATAGTAGTTGTGTCATATCATGCTAGTGTATGTGAATGCTGTGCCTTTTCATAGATGATAGTAGTTGTGTACTATCATGCTGGTGAATGTCAGTGATGTGCCTTTCTGACATGGTGTTCGATGTGTTCCTCTCATGGTCAGATGTGAGTGCTAGCCATTCTGACTTAGGGTCAGATATAAGCACTAAAGAAGACCTACAATGAGGCTAGGCCTACAACCAGCATGGAAAAGGGCTCGCTCTGTATAACTTCTTATGATGAGAAGAATTTTGAGATAGCACCTATGATGATGACCCAGTGGTGATCTAGATCGAGTGATGATTCAGATCCAGTAATGATGTCTCTGAGATTATCCAGATTGAGTGATGATCCAAATCCAATAGTGATGATCTAGATCGAGTGATAATCCAGATCCAATGATGATGTCCCGGTGTTGATCCAGATCGAGTGATGATGATCCAGATCGAGTGATGATCCAGATCCAAGATGAAGATAACTTGAAGATGAAAATGAATTAAATATGCAGATGATGAGATGATCTAGAGAAGAAGACTAGTGCTAACAAATTGTGTCGAGAGAATACCTTCCTAGTTCAGAGGGAGTGTTGATGCATATGTAACTTCGGAATGTATTCACATGTATGTTTCATGTATTATACCTTGATGTTTATTCCGAGAAGTATATGTAATGTAATCAAGTCATGTCATGCCCCGATGTTCCTATCAAGAGGTTCTATAATGTAAATAAGTCATGTCAAGTCATTGTGGGTAACCCTCCTATTGTTCAAGGGTTAAATTCATCGCAGTTCTGGGGCCCTAGGGTTATTATACTATCCTAGAGAAGTCAACCCTAGGTGAGTTATTGTAAGTTGGGGCAATAGTCCCCACCATTGTGTTAAGGATAACCATCCTTGCTTGTGAGAGGGGCATAGTCCCCACACATTATGGGGAACTAGGGTTATTAGACTCTCCTAGAGATGTCAGATCTTGTAAATAATTGTTAAGTGAGGCTGAAAAGTTGGAGTGTACATTAAGTGAACGAAAAAATATAAATAGAGATTGAGACTCTCTATTTATCACACACACACTCTCATCGGGGCGCATTAGTGAGCGATAAGTTCTTGGGACAAGAGAGAGACTACTACTGTCGAGATATCATCTTTATGTTTTCGGGTTTTGCTTTTAGTGTTGATTCTATCTCTGAGGAAGTTGCGGGGTTTTCTCCTTTATGGTTTCCCCGAGGAAAATCTTTGTGTTCATTGTCTCTTGTGTTTTATTATTGTGCATGTTATTCTCTCAGATAAGATCCTAAGATCATAATTTTAGCTTGAATGATAAAAATATAACAGCATTCATAGCACAGTAGTCCATAAACCGTGGTAGAGGCAGGGGGAGAAACAACTTCAAAGGAAAAGGAAGAAGTTCTTCAAGAGGAGGACGACGCAAAAGTCCTTCAAATGTTGGTGGTAGAGGATATAATCAAAACCCAAGTCAGCCAAGTGACCAGACGTTTGATAAATAAAAAATCCAATGTCATTACTGTAAGAAATTTGGTCATTATGCATATGAATGCAGGAATAAACAATATGAGCAAGGAAGGAAAATCCCACGTCAGTTGACCAGCACTAGCACTTCAACAAGTGCAATGTTAAAGGCATCAACATCTCCACTTGAATGCAATGTTGTTCAAGAAACTCCACATGACATATGGTACTTAGATTCTGGATGCAACAACCACATGACTGGTAATTTAAATTTGTTTTCCAGTCTAGACAATTTAGTTCAAATTGATGTTACACTTGGAAACAATGTCCAAGTTACTGTCTTAGAAAAAGGCACTATTGATATTCTAACAAAACAGGGGGAGAGTAAGTATATCCCTAATTTCTATCCTCTCGAAGGTCTGAAACATAATTTGTTAAGAATTAGACAACTGATACAAAAAGGCTACAGAGTCTACATGGAAGATGATCATTATGTGATTAAAGACAAGCGTCCAAGTGACCAACTGATAGCAAAAGTGCCAATGACAAGAAACCGCTTGTCTCCATTGAGGATAGTTCCCGACATGAAAGGGAAGACAAACACAAGAGTTTCATTCAAGGCAGAAAGTGAAGAAACAATAGAGCTCCTCGACAAGAGAGAAAATGTCAGCGCTAATTTACAAGCTTCATTTCAGACAGAAGTTCAGGATGAATCCTGGTTGTGGCATTTTAGATTTGGACATCTGAATTTTGGTGGGATAAAGCTACTGCACACAAAGAATATGGTAAAATGATTGCCATTGATCGACAGACCAGAAAAGGTTTGTGAAGGCTGCATTTTTTCCAAGCAGCACAAAGAGACTTTTCCAGTCAAAAAGTCTTATAGAGGACGCACACCACTTGAAATTGTGCACTCTGATATTTATGGTCCAATGTAGACATCATCCATTGGTGGTTGGAAGTATTTTCTAACTTTTATTGATGACTACTCAAGAAAAATATGGGTATATATTTTGAAACATAAATATGATGCATTTAGTTATTTTCAGCAGTTCAAGGCACTCATGGAGAACCAAAGTGGACACCGCATCAAGATCTTAAGGACCGACAGAGGAGGTGAATATGTTTCAAATGAATTTCCGAATTTTTGCAAGACCCATGGCATACAAAAAGAACAGAAACATCATGGAGATGGCACACGGCATGTTGGAAACTAACCACTTGCCAAATGAGTATTGGGGTGAAGCAGTCACAACTACTGTATACATTATGAACCAATGTTCGACAAAGAGTGTAAAGAATAAAGTTCCCCAAGAAGCATGGACATGAATGAATCATAATGTTTCACATTTAAAAGTTTTTGGTTTTGTTGCATATGCTCATATTCCAAATGAGCTGAGAAGGAAGCTAGACAAGAAGGGACAAAAATGTATTTTTGTCAGCTATTCTAAAGACACAAAAGCATACAAGCTGTATGATCATGTCGCAAGGAAAGTGATAATCAGTCAAGATGTTCAATTTTTCGAGAATGAAACATGGGATGGAATCATCGAGATAAATGTCAAGATTGTGTTGAATGTCGACAATGATGATATGGAAGAGGAAGTGGTTCAAACACCACATGTAAGTCAACCGATCGCTGCACCATCGATTCCCATGACACCACGACTGCACCATTGATTCCCATGACACCACGACATGGTTCAGCATAAGGACCATTGACAAAATTAGCAGCTCAAGCTACACTGACAAGTACACCAAGAGGACATCAAACTCCATCAAGCATTTCGTCAAGGTCGACATCGACAGAATCGGTGAAGACAAGAAGTCTGCAAGAGATATATGAAGTTGGTACACCAAATTCATTCTCTCTCTTTGCATTATTTTGTCCTATATATAATCCACTAACATTTGAAGAAGCTGTTGAAAAAGAAGTATGGGCATAAGCCATGGATGAAGAAATAGAATGCATTGAGAAAAACTAGACATGGGAACTGGTTGATCTACCAAAAGACAAAGATGTAATCAGTGTCAAATGGATTTACAAGACAAAGCAAGATGATGATGGGAATGTGCAAAAGCACAAATCAAGAATGGTAGCAAGAGGGTTCACTTCGAAACCCGGCATCAACTTCAATGAAACATTTGCACTTGTTGCACGCATGGATATAGTCAAAACAGTCTTGGCCATAGCTGTACAAAACAAATGGCATATTCATCAAATGGATGTCAAGTCGACATTCTTAAATGGCTATCTATAAGAGGAAGTATATGTGGAACAACCACAAGGGTATGAAGTTTCAGGTCAAGAACATAAAGTGTACAGATTGAAAAACGCACTCTATGGGTTGAAGCAAGCTCCTAGAGCTTGGTACAGTCGGATTGATTCCTATCTCACTGAAAATGGATTTCACGGAAGTGAAAGTGAACCAACTTTGTACACCAAAATTGATGAGAAAGGTAAGATGTTAATTGTCTGCCTGTATGTAGATGATTTAATATTTACTGGTGATTATGGCATAGCAGATTTTAAAGTAGTCATGGAAAGTGAATTTGAAATGACCGATCTGGGGTTTATAAAGTTTTTTCTGGACATTGAAGTTCAGCAATCTAAAAGTGGTATTTTAATATCACAGTATAAGTATGCAAGTGAAGTTTTAAAAATATTTAACATGTCTGATTGCAAGACAACTCCAACACTAGTGATAACAGGTTTAAAATTGAGCAAAGATGATGAATGATCAACT
Source organism: Pseudotsuga menziesii (assembly GCA_001517045.1). Lineage (NCBI taxonomy): Eukaryota > Viridiplantae > Streptophyta > Pinopsida > Pinales > Pinaceae > Pseudotsuga > Pseudotsuga menziesii. The sequence goes on along the minus strand of LPNX010606994.1, from coordinate 17,851 downwards.
GTCGATCCTACGCTATTCAAAAGGCTTTTTGGCAGCCTTATGTATTTGACAGCGACAAGACCATACATTATATATGGAGTAAGTCTTATCTCAAGGTTCATGGATTCACCAAAAGACTCACATTGGCAAGCAGGTAAAAGAATCCTGAGCTATGTAAGTGGCACAAAAGACCTTAGTATTATGTATTCAACCTCAGAAAATTTTAAACTCATTGGTTACACAGACAGTGACAATGGAGGTAGCATAGATGACAGGAAGAGCACATCTGGGTACACATTTCATATTGGTACAGCTGTTGTTTCATGGGCTTCAAAGAAACAGCGCATAGTAACTTTGTCTTCAGCTGAAGTAGAGTATCTTGCAACGACAAGTGTTTCATGTCAAGGTGTCTGCATGAGGAGAGTGTTAAAATACTTGTCATAAAACCATCAAGAACCGATAACAATCTTCTGTGACAACAATTCAGCCATATCATTATCAAAGAATCATGTGTTTCACAAGAGAACCAAGCACATCGACACAAGTTTCATTTCATAAAAGAGTTGGTGAACAACACGAACTTTTTTTTGGAATTTTGCAGGTCTGAAGATCAACTTGCAGACATCTTTACAAAACAATTGGCAAAGAAAACATTCCAGTATCTGTGTAGTTATCTTGGAATGACAAGTTCTCCACACTGAACTCTGTCATAAACAGAGCATGTCTAAGCTCTGAAACATTTTGTAAATTTTGTTTTAAAAATCCCCATCTGCTCATAATTAATGGGGAGTGTTAGAAATATTAATCACTCGCAGATCCGTACCTGACTCTCAGCCGACTCTGTCAGAGTCTGTATCAGTCAAGATCTTGTCGATCAGTCTGACAAGAGGGAAGAGTCCATGATTCGGCAATGTAAACCAGTCAAATTTATTTATGAAGCTAAGTTGTTAGGTAGATAGTTATTACAATCTTTAATGGAGAGTCAGTCGATTCAAGTAGAAGCAATTTTCAGGTTGAATATAGATAGAAGAAGCAAATTGTAAATCAAGTTAGAGAGTGAGACATCAGAACTCATGAGATAATTCCAGGAGAGAAAGAGAAGTTGAAGCTCAAGCTTCTGTGTATGTGATTCAGTCGAAGAGCCAAAGCTCTGTAAAATGATTGTCTGGAGAGACAAGTTTGTAATACCTTTGTTATTTCCGCATAAAGAACCCATAAATTTCTCACCCCCTGAAAGTTCCAGGTTTTATGGCACATTGGTGGACTCAAGTCTTCCTACATAATTGGGCCTATGTTTTTATAAGTTCTTTAGAATTTTTAATGTGTTCATCTTTACTTCATCTTACTCATAGGTTAAAAGCATTTGTAATTTTTTTTAGACTAAGAAACTTACTGTGTAGATTTCGACCAAACCAACTGAATCGACAAGGTTGCTTGAGTAAGCCGACTTAGAGGTCAAACAGGTCAGCAGACTTAGAAGTCAAAGTCGGTAGAACTGACAAGTCGAAGAGGTCAGTGGACTTAGAGGTCAAAGTCAGTAGAACCCACAAGTCGAAGTAAATCAATCGGGTCGAAAATCTGACAAAATTTGATAGACTTGTCTAGTCGGGACAAGTTTCACCCGTTGTCGAGAGAAAAAGAAAAAGAAGTAAGTGAGCGGTAAACTCAAATTTAGTCGGCTTGATTTTGGCTAACACAAATGCCATTATTACACCCACGATTGTTCTCACCATTTCTACCTGCTAACAAACATGTTATCCTCATCAATTTGCGGAGCATCTATGAGATCAATAATCTAAAGTAAGCACTAAACCCGGTGAAACTAATTATAAGAGAACTAGTTACTGATCAGGATGAAGCTCATGAATATGATTACTAAGGAACAAATTATAAGAGATTGCGAGAATTGAAACCTACCTTGGTTTTCTTCTATGTTACCAGAAATGTGACGAAAGCTTGCGTTTCGGGAAGAAAACGTAGTAGAAACGGAGACGGAACGAAAACGCAGTTATTTACGGCCGTTTTCGTTTCTGGAGCCAAAAAAACCGTTTCTTGCGAAACGACTCATTTCACACAACGATTTCAGAAGAAACGATTGTCCGTTTCTGAGAGAACTCGTCCCATTGCCCATCGTTTCCAGGTATATTTTTAAAATTTGTGGAGCGATTAATGAACGGTGAGTGAATTTGGTGGGTGGCAAATAGGCTCCAACTTAAATGCAAAATTTATTGACGGTTGGGTGTTGAAGAAGGCTATCTGCCGCCTGTTAGGTTGCATCAAAATTTGAAACCATGTTTGTACCTACGCTACAGTTTTGAGGTTTTTCTTTTGCCTTTCATTTCGTGCTTTGGCTGAGCTCCTGTCGAACAAAAAAAACGAGCAGAGAAATTGAGACACAAGGCTACAGTTTTCAGGTTCTGCTTCCGCCTTTCAATCAGTGCTTTGGCTAAGTTCCCTATCAAACAAAATATCTATAGCAGAGAAATTGAGAAGAGCGT
>LPNX010606994.1:0-13399 GCA_001517045.1 Pseudotsuga menziesii | reverse complement strand
AGATATTACTCAATGACTTGTTGTTAACATTGACTTATCAAATCAAGATATTACCCAATGACCAAAATTGGTAGTCTTTGCTCTTACATAGGAGAGGAAGGTTTAAATATCTCTTCCCATTGTTAAAGTGGGTATTTATACAATAGTAGTTTTTTCTTTTAAAGTGCACTTTCTAATCAAAAGAGATGTTCCAACTTCTCGATCAGATAGACTGCCCTTTGAGTATTCCCATTTATATTTTAGTTTCTGATCAAATGAACTGATCCAACTCTCAGATCAGACAGACTGCCCTATAATTACTCCAAATTTTATCTTATAGACCAAGTGCAAGTTTTGTACATATGAGGAAATATGTTTCAAATTTGTTGTATACCAAATTAAACGATGTGCAGTTGTGGTAAAAGAAGTTCTAATAGTCTGTTTTCTGCATTGAAGTGAGGATAACTTGGTGGAGCAGCAGTCTGAATCTCTAGTTTTCTTGCATTGAAGCTAAACTTAATTGGGTAAATGCTCGACTTAAGCTAAGTTTAGTCATTCCTAAAATCTGTAAAATCTATAGATTCTCACAACATTCAATTTATATATTTAATTAATTAATTTTTTTGTTTTTCTCTCTCCTCGTTTCTTATATGTGCGAAACCTGGAAACATCGTTTCTCGTACCGTTCTCGTTTCTCGTTTCGTTTCCCGTTTCCCGTTTATGGTAACATAGGTTTTCTTTGGAGCATATTTCATATAGATGCAAACGAACACAAACCCTAGAACGATTCCGACGCCATTGACAGTCAACACCAAGATGTCGTTCAGGCCATCACTGATGAGGATCTAGCCATACCACGTGTAGAGCATAGAATTCAGCAGAGCTATTGCATATGAGAACCCTGAGAATTCCTCTGTCGATAGGTTTTTAATCACTCTCCTAAACATGACCCTGCATAAAATATTTACAACTTAGAATTATAATTCAATATGGACTTTTTCTGCTGAAATTGCCGAAATTTTTGAGACCTCAGTCTTGCATTGGTGCTCCATGTAATAGCAATGAATCCAAGTTCCCTGGTACATAAAACAATACAAAGTGCTCCCGTTAGATCAAATCTATGAAACAAACGAAAAAACAAAAATGCAATGAAAGAAAATTGGTGTTCAAGGCAAGAAAATAATTGAGAAGAGGAACAAGCACCTGGAATGCCGACCGCAAAACATCCCGAGTTTGCCATTCTTAGATCAATTTTAAGAAAACCCAGATGTAAGTAGCGAGGAAAAATGGGGATCAGAAAAGAGGAATGGAGCTGGCGTTGCTGCTATGAGCTCTCTGAATGTTAGAAAGATTTATAGCACGACGCCCCCCTTTCGGTTTCGTCCTGTTCTTCATGATGACATCCATGTTGAATCAGCGACGTAGAAAGAACGGAAAGTTGCTTTTGTTCATTCACTGTAAACCACTCCGAAAATATCCTCTCATACGTCGTTTCCATCACGCGTTACTTGAGTTTTTCTATCTATTTCTGAAGTAGGCCATGACGTCATCATTACAGCTGGCTAACTTTCCATAATATTATTATGTCCCAGCCCGAGGCGATATATATGAATCGCTCAAGACGATTATTTGAAGTAATTTGTTGCAACTTTAACAAAATTATATAATTTTTTCTATAGTTTGTATTAAATTTCTTTTTGGAATTATTTAAATATTGATTTATCTTGCTTTTCATTGGTTTATATAGGTGACGTAGGCGTGGTACTTTGTGCCCCAAGAAAGTTTGGCATAAATTTTTGTTTGTTTTCTAAAGTTTTTTCGTATCTTGATAGCATCTGTTAGCTTAGTAATGGTAGCTCTGGAGGTTCATTTATTCCCGTCATAGCTTGATAGCACCTTTTAGCTTCGTGTCATGTTCAAAGGGCATTTAATCGTACACAGTTTCTGAATCTGGGTACGCAGCGGCAGATGGCTGAGGATCGGAAAATCATAGATGATTATGCTCGAGAAATTTGTGCAATGAAGAGTTCAGATTCGACAGACTCGACCGGCAAACCGTATCGGCCTCCCGATGTTTTACTGCTCTTTCTACGGCTGGAGAAAGGGAATCACGGTTGAGTTCTTTCTGATGATGAATTGAGAGACATCTGCGTAAACATAATCATGGCGGGCAGAGATACATCGGCTCCCATGCTCGTCTGGTTCTTCTGTCTTCTGCAACAGCACCCACGAGTAGAAGAGAATATTTTGTTGGAACTGAAAGGAATCATAAACCAGAGATCGCAGCAGACATCAAAAGATGAAAATGATCCAGACCCGGAGCCATTTACGCTGGACGAATTAAATGATATGAACTATTTGCAAGCAGCGCTGTGCAAGACTCTGTGGCTTTATCCCTCGGCTCCGATTGAGATTTGAGTGTATTAAATAATTATTTTTTAAATTATTTTTTTGTTTCTCTATTGGTTTAGTTTAGGTGACTTTTGCTGCGCTCTCATCGGCAAAGTATAAATTCAGTCTGCACACTGCAGGCGATGGGAGATGTGCAGGCTTAGCAGGCGATGGGAGATGTGCGGGCTTAGGTTTGCTGAAACCTCCATTACTAAGTTATTATTATTAAAATTAATGTTCTGAACAACCTCTTTCAAATCACAGTCTTTTAGATGCCACTGACTCTTTACGATGATCTTCATTAACTCACCCAGTCTTTTTAAATGCCACACATCTATTGCTCTCGTTATCCTAGATTCCAACCCTCTTAAACCTTCCCTCAAATTCCTTCTATCTTTGCCTTGTACACATGGTTTGATCTCCTCCTACCTTCAAACCAAATCTACGGTGCTTGTTTTTCATCAATTGCTGTAAAAAAAATGCTTTGCTTTATCCAAATCTCATTTAAACTCTAAGAGATTCCCAATTTGTTTTTTGCTCATCATTTTCCCCCTTGAGGGTTATCTAGTTCGTGTGTGCACAACACAATTATTCTACATCCATGGCCAAAAAAATCTAAGAAGCATGCCGGATAGACCTCTATGCTCCAGGTATTTTTGAAACTCAGACTCTTTTGCAATGGTCTTAATTTTCACAGGTTATTTTACAGTCTCTAATGCAGTTTAGAGTTTTAAGCGGCTAACGCTTCTTAGAAGGAACATGTGGACCATTGTGCTGGATCATACTACTCACTTATCATCTGAATAGCTTTCCATTCATAAACACTAAGAGGGATGAAGCTTATTGTTCATTCTATTCTCTTTCGATAGCCTTTTGACATGATATATAATATAATATAGAAGGCCCTACAAATCATTGAGCAAAAATGCAAGCATATATTATCCATGTATGTATGTGATTCAGATACTGATGTCAATGTTCACAGGTGTTTTATGAGTTTCACGATGTTTCATTGTATCGGGTGGAAGAATTTATGCTAGCGGACAATTTAACTCAACCACGGGATAAAGAGGGCTGGAGTGAGGGAAAAGGGACACTCAACGTGCCTCATTGCTTAAGGCATTCGATTATTGAATTTACCAGAGTCACCTAGTCATGTACGAGAGCCTTCATTCACTATATTACAGGTGAGTAGAGCAACTAAAATCAATCAATGGGCCACCTTTTTATCAGTTGTTAATTGGGCCAATCGGGTGGTTGAGGGGTACAACCTGCCCAGTATGGTGGGTAAAGCTAATTAAGGCCATCAGCTCTTATGCACCTTTTTATAATATAATCTTATCGTTTTTTTTATATCTAATTATGAAACATTTGAGAAGTCCATGACGTTCTTTGTTACTTTTTTGGCAGTGTAGTTTAAGGCTTTAAGTGGCTAACACTTCTTATAAGGAAGAGCTGGAGCTTGGAGCTGATCCATTGTAAGATTAGTTATTTTCTTCCTTTTTGGATTTAAAATGGGAAAAACTGTTAAATCTTCGTTGAAAACAATATATACAGACATATACATCATTTAATATTTAAATATTTATATTCTATCCAGCAATAATGTATATGCATGTATCTACCATTAATGAGGAACAACTCAGTGCTTATTGTTTGCCTTATTCCTGCACCAGTAATACTATTGCCATGTACCAATGGCAGTATTGTGAGATTACATAAAAACAAGCATATAAATTGTTTTTTTTGAAGGTCATAGATTCCCTTCCCTACTGTCTGTCACAAATATATAAAAAATATTTAACTGCTTTATTTTTTTCTCATTTATGGTTTGTTTTGGGATCACTACTCATTACTTTATCAATCAAGTGATTGTCAGTGAGCAATCATCTTCCAATTACGACACACCATAAATCATTATGGTAGATGACATGTAAAATATAGATTAGAGTTGGTAAAATAGCATAAGCCAGAACAGAATTGGGTGGGGAACTCACAAGTCACAATGAGATCACCGCTTCTATGAGAAGAGGCCTAGAGGGGCTCTATTTATGTACTGGGTAAAAATCCAAATACCAACACAAACAATCCAAACTTCTGAATCTCGAACTGTTCAATTTGTACTGCTCTAAGAACTGAGATTGCCCCCCACAAATTAATTAGGGAAAGGGAGCTAGAAGTGTCCTTCCCAAGGGTACACGCATTAGGACACTGCGATCATCCCAGACCCAGATAATTATGGCGGATTGCAGACAAATCAATGATGGGCTCAGAATCATATCCGTAAAGAAGCTTCTCAGTACATGGTACCATAGTCTCAATTGAAATCCAAAAGGGACTTCCTGGGTCCCAAAGAAAAGGAAAAGACGGTATCGCCCACAATCTCAGTTGTAGATAGGCCCAATCTTTTAGTTGTCAAGTGCTATTCCAGTTTGAGGTGACTGCTGGATCCTTATGTTAATCTGCTTTGTAGAATTATGTGAATACAACCATTGGATCCCACAATGAATTATGTATATATTAATCGGTAATGCTAAGCTTCTGTATTTTCACTGGAAAGTTGCCTTTAAATTCATGGCATTTTCTTGCTATCCTGGAATATTTGCTGCTGTCAATGTCTGTTTCCGGAGATATATTTTTTCTCTGTCCATGAAGAAAGGACTGTTTTGGATGCTTTCTTGTTTAAGAAGTTACAGTTCTTGATGATTTCTATGTATATTTGCATTTGGGTACTTTTAATTCAGTTGTGTATGAAAAACATATGATTTTTAAGATTCATGCTGCATCTGGCCACTGTTGATACTTGAACGTTTTCTTTTTAGTTATTATTTTGGGGATGGTATATTAGCTGTGTGTATATCTAGATTTTGAACTTTTTTTTAATTATTATTTTGGACTTCCCATGAAAATAATTTATCATAAATCAAAACAAAAAAGTCCATCCAGCTTTATCACAATTTTTAAATCCTAATACATTTGGATCTTAAATGTTTTCATTGTGATTTTTTGGTTGAACTGTACAGAAAATGAGTCACTATTTTGTCGCAAATATTAGTATTTCAAATGGTTCGGTTATCATTTTGTTGATTCTGAATGAAAGAAGATATATATTTGTGCAAAGAAATTACCAGAAATTGTCCGTGGCTCGCTTCAATCTTATATGATTGATAATATTTTTTTATAAGTTTGTTGATTATATAGTGGGAACAAACAAATTTACGACAAGGGAGGCTGATTATCATAGGTGTGTTGGCATGGATCCGGTAGATTGGTGGGCGCTTCATGGTACTCATGTCCCAGAGTTACAAAGATTTGATATCCGGTTGCTCTCACAAGCAGCCAACTCCTCGGCTTTTAAGAGGCATTCGAGTATTGATGGTGTTATTTGTTCAGTAAAAAGAAATCAATTGCCATTAAAGAAGGAAGAAAACTTGGTTTACATTCACAGTGCCCTTCAACTTCTTTCCCAGAAAAACCCAATTTACTAGAAAGGCCCTTCCAAAAAATGGGGCTAGTTCACGGGTGTTGCAATTTATTCTTCCCTTAGCCTTCAGGGCATGCTCAAGCAATTGAAGGCCAATTTATAATCATTAGAATGTTGATAACTTTGTTCTAGTCTAATATTCCATTGATTATTACAGATTGTAGGATTTATTGTTGGAGGTATCCCACAAGTAAATGCTTTACTTGTTGATGCATCTTCTCCTCTTTCCGTTATTGGGGTATGCATCTCTATGATAAATATATTTAGGGTCCTTGTGCAGTGCTGTATTTTATTTGTTTTAATAATCAGAATGTTATAATTGTTAACTTGATAGGTCATGCTATGATGAAAAAAACACAAGCAACCACTTATTGACTCTGTTTAGTTTCTGTTTTCTCCATTTGTTATTCACATTTATTAAACTTTTCTTTCAGACCTTGTGAGTCTGACCATTCAATTGTTTTTTGATAAGTTGCTAAGAAGGATGTAAAATGTTAAAATTAAACATTTACTTGTAACTAAATCTCCATTGTTCTTTGTATCTTTGGTGCAGAGATGGAGTCATTCCAGGCATCATCTTTCTAATGGGACAAAATTTTATCAGACGGACTCAACATTTTGTCTTGAAATTTATTTTTGACAGTGATCTAGCATTGTTGTCTAGAGTCTAGATATGAACAGTTTTAATTCTGATATCCTAGAATAGTGAACATGCTTTTCATTTTCTCTTTGTTTTGAAATGATGTATAATCTGATTAATAGCTGTCTTTCACATGTTTAAGCTCTTTAAAGATAAGACCTGTGATCATTGTATTGTTATCTGGGTAGAATTCATATTGCTTTCAGTGATTGTAATATTTGTAGTTAGAGCACCTAATCTCTGGTTACTTCCAGCAAATCCATTGTATCTCTTTGTATAGATGATTCAGAGCAGTCCCACCTGCAATTGTATCTCTTTGTACTGATGATCCAGAGCACAGTCCCACCTGCTATGAATATTGGTTCACATATATCAACAGCACATAGAATTCTATTAATCTGATTTTTTCAAATAACACAAATTATTTATTTCAACTGTTCTCTAGTTTTTAGTGGCTCGTTGATTATTGTTTTCCAAGGCAGTCCCTGTAATGAGAAATGTTCAAGTTTTTGTTGTTTTATTATTTTATCATCAAAGATTGAAAAAGTATCAGTATTAAACTTTATCAAGTTACACCCAAAGCAGGCAACTTTTGTCATGCAAACAACTATCTTTGAACTGATACATAGCCTCCATTGTTAAGTCTTGACTCTTGTGTGTAATAGGCATACATGTTTCCAACTGAGGGTAGTGAATTTGTGTTGGTGTCAGAATAATGACACAATTATTCAATGTTAGAGACATTGAAGGAAAGGCATTGCCATGACAAAGTCTTCATCAATTTAGATATGTACATCGTTTCCATGTAAATTATTTCAACTTCATTTCTATCAGCTTAGTGGTTGGATCATTATTCCTAAATAAATAAAAGTTGAAAGAAGATTTCATTGGTTTCAATTATTCATTTTATTTGACCATGCATCATTTAAATTTCATGTAACAAAATGATTCATTTTCTTTGACGCATTAGATCGACAATCTAATATTTCTCTGCACGTGAATATAAATTCTAGCAGGCTAGAGTTATACATAAGAAAAATGGTAAAACTCAAATAAGTTGTTTAATTAATTTTGTAATTCCTATTCATCGTCTCATTCTTTAATGAAATGACATTTTATTTGTATTAATAATGTTGTCGATATTAATGACTTTTCTTTTGTATCAATAATGTTCATAATAAAGTGGAAATCAAATTTTGAAATGGTTCTTAAATGAGTTAGATCATGATACTTTGTGATTTTCACAGAGAAAGACAAGGGCAAGCACGATATTATTATGGGTGTACATTGTAGGGCACTAATCTTGTTTCTTGCTTTCTTGTATTTGAAATTTTTATGTTTACTTGTTATTCATTTGATTATGAATAATCACTTATTCATTTGTTGTGGCACATTAGAGGAAATTTGGGGTTTAAAATGGGTCTTATAAGAAAACGTGCCAAAATAAGTTTTTGTGAGTTGGAATTCAAGAACCAATAGAATTTCAATAAAATAAGTCAACCATAATGGTTGAATTGACATATTTGTCATTAAAAAAAACTACTTTTTTTTGTTCGTATTTTCGACATATCTCATTGTGTTTTTACTCAAATTTCGATCAGGAGAGCTCGTTGGATGCAGAATTTGATTTTGCATCCAACGAGTACCCACACTGCATACTTTTGACAGACCTCGCTACCCCAAAAATAAGAAATACCTGAAAAAATGTGATGATGACATCATCATCACGTTTTTTCAGGTAGTTCTTGTTTTTGGGGTAGCGGGGTCCGTCAAAAGTATGCAGTGTGGGTACTCGTTGGATGCAGAATCAAATTATGCATCCAACGAGATATCTTGATCAAAATTTGAGTAAAAACACAGGGATATATGTTGAAAATACGAACACAAAAAGTAGTTTTTTTCTTTCTTCCTCCAAAATTAATCAATATTATTTTATTATTTTAACTATTATTTTACTATTTTGACTATTATTTTATTATTTTCCTTAGGAGGCCCATTTTAGACCCCAAAATTCCTCTAATGTGTATGTGAGATGAATGAGATTGGTTTTGTATCGATTCTCAACAGCAAGTACATTGGTACTACATTGGTTTTGTATGGGGATGAATGAGATTGGTTTTGTATCGATTCTCAACAGCAAGTACATTGGTACTACTATACCTTTGTGAGGGCTTGTGATCACAAATAAGTTCACATCATCTTTCCACATTGGTCATAGACATGTCTATGTCAAAACCTTAAACCTTTCTTTGATTACTTTCATTTTGATGAATATCGGGTCATGGAAGTAAGGATGATATTACACTTTGTGCTATGCTTAATTTGCATAAGTCCTTGAATTATTTGGGCTTGAATTATTTTGTATTTGTTGTATTAATGCACCTTGGCATTATAGGTACTATTAATTAGTGCAATTTGGTGGATAACTAGGAAACATTAAATGCCAAAGATCCATGCATGGTATTATGGAATTATAATTTCATAACATTAAAAGATACAACTAAAATGAATAAAAAAAAGAAAAGCAGAGAAAACTACACATGCTTGCTTGGCAAAGTGCATGCAATTTACATTACTTATAAAAAAGGTGATTGAAAGGGGATGATTGAGTTCAATTTGTATTTCTTGGTTTTATTTTTGGGAGAAGACTAACTTTGGTTTCTATTTCTTGTTTTGGGTTGGAAATTTCCATGTTAAAATGGTACGAAAATCTACTTATGTTAGGGGTTCTTGGTTGATTGTCTAATGTGCAAACCTGTGTGGATGTTTCATATTCTTATAAGTGGCAAGGGTTTGCATATTATGATCTTGCTTAATACCGGTGATAGTTTGAGGGTTGTGGGATCTTGTAGTGTTCTTTAGACCTAAAACTTTAAATACAAACCATGTATATATAGAGAGTATAGATGCATAGAATGAGATACAAAAGACAAATCATTTTCCATTAGAGAAATTTTGAGGTCTAAAATGAGTCTTCCAAGGAAAATAAAAAAATAAGAGCTAAAATAATTATCCATGATGGTCTTTTTAGACTTGTGCATTGCTGATAAAAGAGCGATAACTTACCAGCCACATATTTAGGGAAATTTACTATTTTTCTTCTTTCAATTTATTTTGCATCTGACATCAAGCTATTTGGAAATCCTCATACAATGAAAAATTTCTCATCAGTTCTTTTCAATTATTTTAGCTTGAATGAAATGCTCTAGTTGGATACATAAAATCAATGCTTCCACTTATTTCGAAGCTGATCTGCAACCATTTTTACCATCATTGATTGAATCTAATCCCTGGTGATTTCTCAAAAAGTATGATATTACTGTTATAGTTCAAAATTAAATGCAGGTTAACATTCTTATTTGGCTGCAAAAAATAAATTCTATTTCAAATTTACTTTTATTTATTTATATCTTAAATTTATGAAATATTTTTTTCTTAAAGTAAAAATAAATGTAAAAATAAATAGAACTATGGAATTAATTAAGGAATAATAAAATTTAAATTTATGTAAAATTAACTTTCAGAGAATTTTTAAGACGAAGGATAACAAAATAAAAGTTAACCTTGCAAAAGATACAAGAGTTTGGCTTTAATTCCAAATTTACATTTCCTTCTCATTGCCATTCCACGAAATGTTGAATGGTCTCTCAAATGCTATGAATCCATGAAATATAATCTCCTCTTCACTCCACTTTTAGGCGCTTATATACTAAAACAAAGATCTAAGGTTGGTGAAATATGATGAAAATGTATACTATCGAATATTGGTGAAATGAAGATGAAAATGTAGGCAAAACAAACATTTATATAAGTTTTTAATTGGAATGTACTAGATGCAAGAAAAATTGTTGTACTTCCAATAATTAGGTTTTTTTGGTCCTCTCATTGTCTTGGTCTTTTAGGATTTTAACATTATTGTTTTTATTATCTTTAGGGCATTTCGAGATTGAAAGGTAAAGCCTTAAAAAATTATAATGTAAATGTAAAAATTATAATGTAAATGTAAAATGCAAGTTAAACTTGAAGCATTTTAATGTTACCATCCATCTTAATATTCACTTACCAAGTGGATTTATATATTTGATCCTACAAGTGCTTCCTTTGAGTAGATCAAAGATAAAAACTAGGTATTTCAAAGCTAAAATATGAACATATCCACTTTCAAAAATAAATAATATTAAGAAGTTATAATATTTATATAATTTTAATTTTATAATATTACATAAGTATATTTTGTAAATAGTGTAATATATGTTTAGTCACGAGATAATTAAAAAAAATAAGAATAAAGTTTAGATATTTAAAAATAGATAAGGTTTACAAAACTATTTATAAACAATAAAAGTTAATAATAATAATAATAATATAATTATTAATATTAATTTAATAAAAATAATATTAAATATTGTATTTAATTAATATTAATTTAATGAAATTAATATTAAATATCATATTTAAATTATATTTATTTAATAATGTGTTTAAATTCATAAATATGAAAATATTAATGTAATCAATATAATGTAAAAATATTAAAATGTAATAACTTAAGTAATATTAATAATTTATTTAATAATATAATTAATATGTAATGTTGTTAATAATGTTAATACTAATATTAATAATATTATTGATAATATTAAAAATCATTATACTAAATATTAATAATAGTAAACATATTACTATTAATAATTATAATATTATTAGTAAATAAATAATTTTAATAATAATGTTAACCATTATAATAATATTTGTTATTAATATTAATATTATTGCAATGTATATTTATATATATTAATATTAATTTTTTAATAATATTAATATGGTTATTAAATAAAGACGTAATATATTTTAACATTACCATGTAATTTTATATGTTAAGCAAATTATTATATAATAATATCTATAATATTAAAAATATGATATTTAACATATTGACATTAATTTTAATCACTAACAATAATATTTATTAAAACTTTAATATTAAAGTGGATTAAATTGATATGCATTGAATTCCACAATCAATTATAAATTCAAATAAAAGTTGAATAATGACCATTTCTTTATGTATGGTTTGTTTTGTCTTTATTTGAGTGGCATTCATATGGATTAAGCAAATAGGTTGCCCTTCACTCAAGTATTAATGAAGTAGAATATAAATATAAATTTTTTTGTGTTTTTACTCAATTTTATAACATTTTCAAATAAATTTATATTAAATTTTACAACTCATTATTGAAGGGATTGTGATAAAAAAGAGAAACATTTATAAATTAAATTGAAAATTAATCTCAAATGAAAAATTAAAAAATTAAAGAAAAGATGATCATAATAATTAAAAATAAAAAATGTATTATTACAATAAATAAACTAGCACAAATCTATCTTAATAAATAATATCAAATTTCTTAAGATGCAAAGAGTTTTCTCAAATTAAAACAATAGTCCCTATATGTTACCTATTATACTATTATACAAAACAAAACATATAATAATAATAATAATAATAATTTTTTTTAAGATTTGAGATGAATTTCATGAGTTTTTCTTAGTTATTTGTAATGGCTTTGATAAAACACATGCATATTGCAACAAGAGGAGCCTAAATAAATTAAATAGAAAAAAATGACTTATGAAAAAATTCAAAAATAAGTGAACTTAATATAAAAAAAACTTTAAAATGATATCATTGTACATAATTAAATAAATATAGATTCATCTTAACTCCAATATATACTGCAATAGATTTTATTCCTGTTAACTCAGATTTTATTCCTCTTAATTCTTGATAAATCTGGATTTAAGATAGATTTATACTAGTTTCTATGATTCTAAGATAAATATGAACTTTAATAATTGAATGGTTCATGTTATTGAGATTATGTTTTTAGTAGAATATATCAGTTTGTTTTTGTCACTATTGAATAATAATTAAGTTTTATTGTTGTTCTCAAAGATAGCTATTTGAAAAATTGTTGTAAAACTCGAAACTTTGTACAAAGGGTTTCTAACAATATTTCCCTAATTAAGTTTTTAAGTTTAAGTTTAGTTGTGCATAGATTTGTTAGTGCAACTTATCTAAATTACAATCTCTTTGTTGGACAATTATTTTGATCTTAAATTTAAATTTAACATTAACATTCTTAAACATATTTTCCTGAAAACATTGAAAAGGATGAGTTGATATATCTAAATATATTTTTAAATGATGCATTGGATATTTCCAATCTTTTGACATGATCTAATATCACTTCCCCTTCTTTATGGTGTCCAAAATGAGAGCTGAGGGCACCTCCACATCCAAGGGTGGATTGTACCTGTATTCAGGACTTTCTCGAACACTTGTCACCTCGTCAAACTCACCTGAGACATATTCTGTATTTTGATTTTTTTTGTATTTGCTAGTTTTGTAGAGTTTTGAGCTAACTTTTGTCAAGTTTCCTAACTTGGAAGAGACATTAAGTGAGACACCAGAGGCAACCTTCCTGGATTATTGATCCCCCAACCTTTTGCTTGAAGCTCAAAGCACTCAACCACTCTAGATAGTCCAAACAGATGGGATATTTAGGCTCTTATTTAGCTAATCAATCCTAATAACACTAATAATCTATTTTGAGCCATGTGTAGAACGAATTCCTTGAATGGTTTTTATAGTTGCAAAGATTCATCCCTACAGTTCCAGTTTGGCATGAGAACGACTTAGGCATACTTAGTTTCAAACTTGTACCTTCTTTCCCTTCCATCGTTTGGCTCAGACACATAAATTAGGTTAAATGTCATCTTATCTGACATGCCTAAACCGACAAAGAGTCAATGACTGCAAATACGTAAGAAACACTCTCTTAATACAGGGAACCATGGATGATCTTTGTTGTGTGGAACATATAGTTTATCATGGTTTTATT
>LPNX010606915.1:147064-161613 GCA_001517045.1 Pseudotsuga menziesii | reverse complement strand
GCCAAAACTGTAGCTAGGGTTTTCACCCTAGCTTGTGCTGATGAGCACCTACTAAGGAATCTGGAATCCTTAGTAGCAGTTCAATAATGTAAACAAAAAGAAAAAAAAAACTAAGCTAAAGCAGTAAAAGTAAATAACATGAAGTAAGAACAGCAAAGAAATGGATAATGGTGTTTTTTATTAAGATTACCTCCAATGAGGAGGTTGGTGGAGTCCGTTGCGCTGATCCGATGTCGGTGGCTTCGAGCTCCAAGCTGCTCCTTCTCCTTCTCTGATGGTGGAAAATAGGCCAAAAGGGTTCTCAATGGTGAAAATAGCTTGATGGTAAGCTAGGGTTTCATGAGATGTTTTGGCAGAGTAAGGGTGCTATGACTGTGGATGTGAAATGAGGGGTCTCCACCACTTATTTATCGTTTTTTTAGTGGTGGAATGCTAGCCCATGGTTTTTGGAAACCATGTGGTTTAGGGCAGCTTGTTTAGGGTTTTTGCTGTTTTAGGGTTTTCCTCCTTTTTCCTCATTATTTTTATTCCTTTTCTTCCCTTTTGGGGATTTTTGCTATTTTTAGAGGAATTTTGGTTATTTTTGGAGGAAAAAGGGGTTTTTTGGCCTTTAGGAGGCGTTTTAGGCCTTTTGGAGCCTTTTTAGATGGTTTTATGGGGAAATATGGTAGGCAAATGGACGAATGAGCCGTGAAATGGGGTAGATGAGGTAGTTAACCATTTTTGGGTGTTAACAACTACATACCCGCGAATGTGTCTTTTAGCATTTAAATATTAAAACACACGCTAATTGGAAGTTAGTCAAGTCATTTAACTTAATTTCTTTAACTGCTGTAACCTTTTCAACCTGCGAAACTACCTTATTTCACCCATATAAGTAGAGGTAGGAAAGGCCATGAGGGGGGACTTGGAATTTATGCATTGTTATGCTGGAGGAATTGGGACTCTCTTTGCCCACACCTTTGCCCTGGAGGTATTCCCTTTGTGTTGCAGAGCTTGGAGGCTGAGTTCTTTGGAGAAGAGAAATAGCAGAAGCAGATCAAGGTTTCGTGAGGTGCCAAACCTGAAGAGAAGGTATGCTTGTACTTGTTTTCAGGATTAATAAAGATGTGATGTCCTTCTTCTTCCCAAATCATTGTTCAATGTGTGATTGAATCTCTGTTTATGATCATATGATGATGTTATTCAGATTATTTGTTTATGTTGATTTTGATTATCATTGTTTTATATGTGGTCATAATGGTTTGAGGAAGGTATAACTTGTTTTGCAGGTCTCTTGGAGCAAGAGGAGCAAGAGGAGGATTGAAGAGAAACTTTGGACCAGCCTTCAGTTAGTCAGGTGTGGACCTTTCTCATCTCTGATCTTACTTATCTATGCTTGCTGAACATTGTGCATCTCTCTTTCAACCCCAGTATGTTGATGGCCTCTTAAACCCTAGCCATAGGATACTTTCCTTTACAACAGAACTGGCGACTCCGCTGGGGATAGCCTTGTCTGTTTGGGGTTTCTCTTGATTCCTTTCAGTTTTTTGCATTGTTTCAAGTCCTTCTTGCCACTTAGGAACACCTTGTCAGTCTGATTACACACTTCCCCTGCCTTCTTAAGGTATTTTTTTGACCTTTTTTGGGATTTTTCTACCTATTCGCGAGTTGTTCTTCTGAATAGTCGCGAATACAAGTCTGCATTCGCGGGTTGCTGCACTAGACAGTTGCGATTCATTGACGAGTTGCCCTTATAGACAATCGTGAATACTCCTGGAAGTAGGGATTTTTAAGTTAATCTTTGCTTGTCCCCTTCTTTGGGTAATCCCTGTTTTTGTGTGGATTTTCTTTATGGATGTAGTAGCTTGTCTGATGATCTTTGGTGATCACACTTCCCGCTTTTTCGAAAGCCTTTGAGTCTCTTTTGCTTGGATTATTCTTGCTTTCCTGCTGAAGTATTTTGGCCTGTTTGGGTTGTTGGTTCAAGTGTCTTTGTCCAGATCAGTGTTCAGGGTCTTGGGCTCTGTTTTTTCAGTCTGTCTTCTGACAGTAACTAGTTGTCACTTGCCTTTATAAGTCTATAATGGTTTTTGTCATTGTATGCACCCAAGCTAGGGTTCCTAGTCTTCCTTTATTGGTGGTATGTTGGTTATGTTAGCCTGTTTGCTTTAGTTTGTTGTTTCTATATAGTTTTGTAGATCCAAGTTCACTCAAAGTATAGTGCATTTCAAGTACATGGTAGGTATTTTATGGTCTTCTGCAGGTGTATGACTCTAGGGATTTTAGTGTCATCCTTTTTGGTTGTTCTTTGTCTTTGTGGCAAACCCTTTTTATAGCATTAGGGTTTGTTCTTTGCTCTTCCCCCTTGCCTCCTTTGCTTGGTATGATTTTTGGCTTATGTTTTTGGTCAGCCTCTGTTAGTGATCTTTGGTTGATTTCAGAATCTTATTGGTGCTGGTTTCCTTCTTCTTTTGTTGGTTAACTTCACCATGCCCAAATAGTTGACTTGTCTCTTATGCAAGCCTTCCTTCCAAGTAGGGATTATACTCACTTTAGTTCATTCTAGAGTTTGTTTGGTGGTTGTATAGCAAAGTTCCTTTTGCTTTGTTCTTGTTATCTGCATGCTTTTGTTTTGTAGGTAGTTTTCTTTTCCATTTATAAAAGAAAATTAAAAAGAATTTGTTTTTGCTGCCTCCCCCCTCACCTCTTTCTTTGGTTTGACCTTGTTGGACAAGGTCCTGAGCAGCCTTGGTTTGTAGGTTTAGATTGATACTTAAGACTTCTTGACCTTTGTTTATGTCAGTCTTTTTTGCTCAGTCTTTTCATTCCAAAGTTGTTGGCTTGTTTGTCTTTGTGAGCCTTCTTTTCAAGAGAGGTTTATATTCAACTTTAGGGAAACCTAGGGTTTGTTTTTGGGGTGTAGAGTAGTTGTCTATTTGCTTTGCTTTCAGTACTTGCTTGCATTAGTTGATAGGCTGTTTTTTCTTTTGCATTTATAAAATAAAAAGACCAAAACATATGTTTGCTTTATATGCATGTAGATTAGGTTGTTAGTCTAGATTGCATGGCATATCATTGTTTTTGAAAAAATATAAAAAGATTTGATCTTTTGTGGCTTTCAAATTTTCTATTTGAAAATATAAAGAGAATAGTTTTTTATTTTAGCATTTCATATCTCTTTGCTTAGTCATTTTGTTTCAATTTTGAGTCAAAACACCACATAAGTTTCATGCCATTTACCCTCTGACTAAAAACAACCCTTAAAATAAACGATATAATTTAAAATTTACTAGTAAGTTTTATTTTATAGGGTCATACACCAACTAGCTTAGGCTAGACTTGTGGGATAGGGAGTTTCAACTCCCCACAAGTGTTAAATTTCAGACGTAGTTGGCCTATCACTAGGTAAAACCTTTTCTACTTTGATTGTATCTGGGAAGCTCCTCTCAAATGGGAGTTAAGCACTAGGCTGCGTGGAGGCTTGGATAGAGGAGATAACCCTCCGAATCCTTGTCAAAACGTAACTCGAGACTTTTGCGCATCTGGGGATTCTGTCCTAGACAGAGTTTCGGGCTCAGCTACCCTGCCCATGCGTATGAGTTCGGCCGACGACTGTCCCCCCAGACTGTCAATTTAGTTAAGCTAGCCTTTAGTCTCTTTGACATCTAGGGTTCATACACAGGTACACCGGAAGGTTATTTCTGGTTGACCTTGGACAGGCTTGGAAGGTAACCCCGGTAGAAAGTGTGGGAGGGCGGTGGGTGATTCCTCCGCTTGTGCCTAAGAACATCTACAGGGATGCCAAGTAACTGTCTATCAGCTTTATTCTAGAAAGTATATCTTATACCTGTTTGTCTATTTAGCTTTAGGATTTTTTAGTGAGTGCTGTGTGGTTTGTCTGTACTTAGTGTGCCTTTAGGTGTGTGCTTTGTAATTTTGGTTGCCTATCGACCTCGGACTTTGCCTCCTAATTTGAAACTATGGCTAACACCCCTTTGAACACCAACCAAGAGATCCCCATGCTGGGAACTCCTTTCACTATTCCTCTCATGGGGAATGTTGGTGTTCCCTTGATGGCCACCTTGAATCTTCCTAGATTCACCCTAGGGCTACCGGTGTGGTTGTTTTCCACTCCAACTGTCCTGAATGCTCCTGATGCTTCTCAAGTAAGATCCTTATACCAAGAGCATCAAAACACTGCTTCCCCTTCACCTGTAGTTGATTCTCCTCCTCCTTCTACCTCATGCGGTGAAAGTACTGATACTAGTAACCGGCAGTCTAAAAGGAGTAAAAGAAGGAGGAATAGGAAGAAGGCACATAAGCAAGGGGGCACCCATTCAACCTCTGCAAGTCAAGTTGAACCTCACCACCTAGCCTTTGTTGTTCACGCTGGGGGCACCTATCCAACCTCTGCAGGCCATGTTGGATCTAAGCACTCAACCTCTACAAGTCAAGTTGATATTCACCATCTAGCATCTATTGATCATGATGGTAGGATCCTTCCAACCTTTCCAGGTCATGTTGGATCCAGTCTTTCATCCTCTATTGTTCACGCTGAAGGCACCCGTTCAACCTCTGTTTTTCAAGTTGAACCTCCGCATTCAACCTCTGCAAGTCAAGTTTATATTCACCATCTAGCATTTGTTGATAATGATGGTAGGATCCTTCCAACCTTTCCAGGTCATGTCGGATCCAGTCTTTCAGCCTCTGTTGTTCACGCTGATGGCACCCGTTCAACCTCTGGTTTTCAAGTTGAACCTCCACATTCAACCTCTGCAAGTCAAGTTGATCTTCACCATCTAGCATCTATTGATCATGATGGTAGGATCCTTCCAACCTTTCCAGGCCATGTCGGATCCAGTCTCTCAGCCTATGTTTTTTATGCTGAAGACACTCGTTCAACCTCTGGTTTTCAAGTTGAACCTCCCCATCCAACCTCTATTGTTCAAGTTGGATCCATCCACCCAGCCTTTGTTGTTCACGCTGGGGGCACACACTCAACTGCTGCAAAGCATGTTGATCCTAACCATTCAACCTCTGTTGTTCATGTTGATGGTACCCGTCCAACCTCTACAAGTCATGTTGGACCCAGTCTCTTGGCCTCTGCAAGTCATGCTGGGGGTAGTCTCTCAGCCTCTATGGTTCATGCTGAAGACAATATTTCAACCACTGCGAGTCATGTTGACACTGTTGAAAAGACTACCCATTCAAAACATAAGCCCAAGTGTCCTTGTAAGCTTTGTGAGGGAGACCACCTTACTTATAAATGTCCTTTTATCCTGGAGGTGCGTAGAGTTTGGATTCATGGTCATCTCGTTTTTGAACATTCTGAAGTCTCTCAACAACTAGCCTCTCTTAGTGAGGTCAGATCTAGTCACTCAGCCTCTGTAGTTCACACTGGGGGCAAACTCTCATCCTCTGCTTGTCATGTTGAGAGAAAACAGTCATCCACTGCTAGTCATGTTGACTCAGTTGAGAAAACTGGTCGTTCGAAGCATCATCTTAAGTTCCCTTGTATGCTATGCCAGGGAGATAATCTTACTCATCTATGCCCTGCTATCGCAGAGGTGCGAAGAGCGTGGTCCAAGACTCAAGGTTTTCCTTCTCATGAACACCCTATAGTTTCTCAACAACCTTCTCAACCTTCGGTTGATCAAGTGGTCGAACCAATTTCATATTTGGTCGATCCCACTCTTCTTTCAGAGAGTGATCCTAATGTGATTGAATCAATGTCATCTTTGGTCAATCCCACTCTCCCTTCGGAGAGTGAATTTCACGAAGTGGTTGAATCGATTCCATTATCGATCAATCCCACTCTTCCTTTGGAGAGTGCAGTGTATGCTAGTCACATTTTCTTCACTGCCAGTTCAGAAATTAATGAACAAGGGGGCACTGAACTTGCTTCGGATCAACCCCCACCAAGCCCTCCGATTGCTTCCTTTGATTGGGATAGCCTAGTTGAGCCGTGCCTTCCTTCTGCTGCGCCTTTCTAGATAAAGGCCAAAGTTGAACCATATACGATTGCTCGTTGTATTGTTGATGAAGGAGCCTCAGTTAGTATTTTTTCTGCTTGTGCTTGGCGAGGCATGGGATCTCCCAGCCTTGTGTCGACTGCTAGTCAGTTACTGGCGTTTGATATAATAACTTGTATAGCCTTGGGAATTCTTGCTCAAACACCTGTTACTTTGGGTGGGAATACCATCTTAGTTGACTTCATGGTAATAGAAGACCCCTTGGACTTTAATATGCTCCTTGGACGTGATTATGTCTATGCCATGCAAGTTGTGGTGTCAACATTATTTCATGTGATGTACTTTAATCATGGCGAATAAATTGTCACTATCGATCAGTTGGATTTTCTTGATCCGTCTCCTGACCCAAATAGACACCAAGCCTTTCCTTTATTGATTCCCAGTGTTTCTGTAGACACCACCCCACCACAGGTGAACTATGTGGCCTCTTGTCCTTTATGTTCAATTGCTACTGAGAAGCAGCCTCTGTTTTCATGCTTACCTTCTCGGGACTTGGTCCCAGCAGTTGATCGGGTGAGTCACCCTATACAGAATGTAGATATTTCTCTCTACTCTGTTGATCCATTTGAAAGTTTAGACATGTGTCCTATCCCAGATGATCTCCTTCCTTCAGATGAAGTCTTCCTAGAGTCTCTGATACAGTGTGACCTTCTTTTGGATGTTGGTTCAGTTGTGACTAATTCTAACCCTGATTTTCCTAGTAAACCTGACCTTTCTTCTTATATTGTTCTTGTTGAGTCTTTGGATTCTCCTTTCGAACAGCAAGTCAGTGATCCTGATGAGTTTGATTTTTCTTATGAATTTTTCGACTCCTTGGATATTGAGTTTGTTTCTACAGACTCTATCTCCCTTGTTGATTTTTTCTCTCCTTCTGAGGTTGATCTTATTGATTGTAAACCCTCGAGCCTTGGCTCTATGGAATCTTCTTCGGTTGATTCTACCTTGACTTTACTTTTTATAGAAGATAGCAAAGTCACATGTGTTTCTACCAAAGTTACCCACATCAGATCATTTCTTCTGCATATGATTCTGATGTTGTTGTTTCTTGGGGACAGGATTTTTAGTTGGATTCACAACTGGTTATTGGCTTCACCTTCTTGTTCACGTTGTAATTGCATTTGCATATGCCTTGCTCATGCTTATGAGCCTGATGCCGGCTTCCACGCTTTTAGCTCGTTGTATAAGCCCTCATCTTTGTTCTCATCGTCGCTAAGCCTTGTATCATTTTGCCTTTGCAACTTGACACCCTTTACCTTGAGGAGACGTTCCCTGAGTGTCCTTATCTTTCTCACTTTCCTTGCATTATGCATAGGTTTGTTCCTTGCGCTTGGAACTAGTTTCACCTATCTATGACACTCGTCTCCTCACTTTTAGAGCATTCTTTCTGCTCTCCTTCGAGCTCGTTAAAAGCAGTAAGGAGGCCGCGAGTTGACTTTTCTGGACTCGTTAAAAATTCATGGGAAAGATATTGAGTTTCTTTAGGCCCAAGTCTGACTCCTTAAAATAGACTTGACTGCCGAGTAAACTTGTCTGTTCAGGCTCGTTAAGAATATGTGAATGGGCATCCTCATTGGTGGTAGGTTATCTCTTTCTAGGACCATGTGGAATAATACGAGAAAGGATCCCTCTCTTTTCTTCTGAATTGAGAAGAGTATTCTCATGCATAGGTTTATCTCTTTTCCAGACCTAAGGGACTAAATTTACGGAAAAGGAACCCCCTGTATGAGCTTAGCTTTCTCTTTTTCATGCTATGGACCAAAACATGAAAAATATTTCAAGTGTACTTTATGTCTTTGCCGTGCTCGTTAAACCCTAAAGAACAAAGCATCGAGTTTATTGTTGTAAGCCCCATTTCTCGTAATCAAATGGATCTTTTCGAGTGATCTTTCCTTCCTTCACACTCGTAAAACTCAGGCTATATGCTGCTTTTGAAGGAGCGTTGGGTAGGTGGTAATTTAACCTTTTTCAGACCTTCCTGACTAAGTACGAAAAAGGTGTGCCTTTTATTCTTCAAAACTTAAGAGAGTTCTTCTTTGGTTTGTTTTATACTTTTTCGGCCTTAGGAGACTAAATTGTACGAAAAAGGACCCCTCTGGAGTCTTCTTTGGAGTTTTCAGACTCTCTAAACTATGAAAACACCGTCGAGCATGTACTAGTTCGGGCTCGTAAAATCCACGAATTAGTGCCTTATCAAGCATTCTTCTTTTCTTTTCTTTTCTTTTCTTTCTTTCTTGGACTCGTTAAACCTTTACAAGAAAGAGGGGAAGGGGAAGGTTTCTTTCCATGTCTTTTTACATCATGGTAGCAAGTCTTTTTTCCTTGAACAAAGCACCAGTTTTGAGTCTATCAACAGTTGGGTCCTAGTATTTTGACCATATCCCGATTCAGAGTTTCTTACTCCTCCAGTTGGTATTTTTTCCAATTATATGGGGAATCTGTCACTGTCTCCTACATTGCAAATTTGTTTCGTTGGTCCTTTTGTGTCAAAATCTTCCTAAGTCACTTTTGTGTTGTGCTTACTGTTCAAGGATTAAACCTTTTTCAGCCATTCTACAGTTGCCTTGACCTTTTGTGTCAGCCATTCCCTGGTATCCGTTCATTACATCATGTCTTCAGTGGTCCTTTTTGTGAAATTTAGTACCAATTCTAGATCCAATTAGTCTTTGACTTACCTTGTGTTGGATGCCTTAATGCCTTCCTTCCAACGGATCTCTTCCTATCGACTGCAACACTTCTTGCTGTGGGGATGAGATTTAGAGTTTTATGACAGTACCTTGGAAATTGTTGTCCTCAATGGCAATTTCCCTCGCTATTGGGTAGTTGGGATACATTAATGTCTCCTACTCGATAGATTCTTCAAGTGTTCGACTTCAAGTCCTTGTAATCACACTTGTTAGAATGTACTGGGTACCTTGGGAGCCATTTTCATTAATGGTGGTTTCCCTCGCATTTGTTAACGGTTTTCATTATTGACCGGTAATCAAATGGTTTCCTCCATGTTCGACTTCAGCTCTTTTATTCACATGGTTAGGATTTGTACCTTTTTTGGGCGGTTTGGATTGAATACCTTGGGGCTGACAGTAGCATTGTCATTTTTTCTATTTCCCGAGTTGCGCAAGACCTTGTTATCTTTATATGACATTTTGCTGAGACATAGATCCACCTTGTATTTTTGTGGCTATGATCAATTGTTGAGCATGGATCCACCTTGTTCATTTGTGGCCATGACTCCTTTAGATTTGATATGGTGCCTTTTTGCATATTTCGCGACCATGATAGTTTCATCAGTTATACATATGTTGGATCTGCCTGTATCTTTATGGCGATTTTTTGTATATGGATGTGTATGTGCTAGTGATCAGTTTTTCTGACATTTATCTCTCTTTCAGGTACCTTCACTCGAGCCTTTTGATCTTGGATTCTCTGCTCTCTCCATACTCAGTTTTCCTTTATAATGTATTTCGGCTATCATCTTCCCCTCTAACCTCACACATTAGGGGGCATTTGTTATACACCAGAATGGCACCTCTCCGTCCGAGTGCCAACATTCCTCATGTTTGCACACGAAAGGACATATATGGATTGAGTTTTGCCCAGAACACTATAACTTGGCTTATTATGAAATACAGTCTGCCTCTATCCAGCTAGTTACTTTGCCATTTTTTTACATGTTAAGATGTATTCGCGACTATCCTTCTATACAACTCACGAGTCATTCACGAGTCTTCTTTGTAGGAAGTCACAAATCTATGTATTCGCGGGTTTCTCTACTACATACCCACGAATGTGTCTCTTAGCATTTAAATATTAAAACACGCGCTAATTGGAAGTTAGTCAAGTCATTTAACTTAATTTCTTTAACTACTGTAACCTTTTCAACCTGTGAAACTACCTTATTTCACCCATATAAATAGAGGTAGGAAAGGCCATGAGGGGGGACTTGGAATTTATGCATTGTTATGCTGGAGGAATTGGGACTCTCTTTGCCCACACCTTTTCCCTGGAGGTCTTCCCTTTGCATTGCAGAGCTTGGAGGCTGAGTTCTTTGGAGAAGAGAAACAACAGAACCAGATCAAGGTTTCGTGAGGTGCCAAACCTGAAGAGAAGGTATGCTTGTACTTGTTTTCAGGATTAATAAAGTTGTGATGTCCTTCTTCTTCCCAAATCATTGTTCAATGTGTGATTGAATCTCTGTTTATGATCATATGATGATGTTATTCGGATTATTTGTTTATGTTGATTTTGATTATCATTGTTTTATATGTGGTCATAATGGTTTGAGGAAGGTATAACTTGTTTTGCAGGTCTCTTGGAGCAAGAGGAGCAAGAGGAGGATTGAAGAGAAAGCTTGGACCAGCCTTCAGTTAGTTAGGTGTGGACCTTTCTCATCTCTGATCTTGATTATCTATGCTTGCTGAACATTGTGCATCTCTCTTTCAACCCCAGTACATTGATGGCCTCTTAAACCCTAGCCATAGGATACTTTCCTTTACAACAGTCACCAACCTGAAATTGATGATCAACTCGATGCTTGTCATTCCTAGCTTTGTACTTGGCCTGGCTCTTCTCCAACTATTCTTGAACTACATGCTGCACTGCTTGGATTCTCTGAATGAACTTTAAAGCTTTCTCTGCATCATGATGTCCATCCACTACATCTTTGTCAAAAGAGAAGTCCATCAGTGTTTTTGGCAGATAACCAAAACAAGTTTCAAAAGGAGATCTTTTCGTGGAAGAATGAACTGCATGATTGTAAGCATGTTGTATGTACTGTAACTGCTCATCCCAAAGTTTAGGATGCTTACTACAATATCCTTTGAGCAGCTTAATCACTGTTCTGTTCACTACCTATGTTTTTCCATCGGTTTGTGGATGAAAAGCTGTACTTTTCTTCAGTTTAGTGTCCATAAGCTCCCATAAAGTTGACCAGAATTTTCCCAAGAACTAGGAATCTCAATCAGATACAATAGACATGGGTAGCCCAAAATGTACCCAAACATTTTGAAAGAATAAATGAGTTGTTTGTTTAGCAGTGATCTGCTTGTTACATGGCATTAAGATACACATTTTGCTGAATCTATCCACAACGACATATAGGTAATCATGTCCTTTTCTAGACATAGGTAGTCCCCCTACAAAGTCCATAGAAATACTTTCCCAAGGACGAGAAGAAACTGGAAGAGGTGTGTACAAACCCAATTTCCTATTGCTAGGCTTACTTGTTGCACACATAACACAACCTATTATGTACTTAGCTACAGTTTCTTGCATTTGAGGCCAATAACAATGATTTTGCAATACAGACAATGTTTTGCTTACACCAAAATGTCCTTCAATCAATGAACTATGTGCCTCTCGGATCACATGCACTCTTTCTTTTTCTGGAATACAGAGTTTACCTAGATGATACAAGAGCTGTTCCTGCACAAAATAGTTCTCTTCTTGTTTACCATGTATTAGTGATGCATATACTTTCTTAAAATCTTTATCTTCTGCATACTATTCAATATAAATTTCATGTGTTAATGAACTGTTCTGAAGAATGATTGAATCATTTGTAGGTGGCCTTGATAACATGTCTGCTACTTTATTATGAATCCCCTTTTTGTACTTGATTACGAGATGAAACTATTGTAAGAACCCCATCCATCTTAAATGCCTACTTTGTTGTATTTTAGTTTGAGATTGTAAATATTGAAGTGGCTGATGATCAGTATGTATGATTGTCTCTTTTCCCATGATATAATGTTTCCACTTCTTCACACTCTGTACTAAAGCATATAATTATTTTTCATAGGTTGGATATTTACTTACCGCAGTAGAGAATGTTTCTGAATGGTAACAAACTGGCTTCCTTCCTTGCATCAAAACTACTCCCATAGCAAACCCGTTGGCATCGGTTTCGATCTCAAATGGATGTTGCAAATCTGGCAATGTCAGAACTGGTGTTGTGCTAATCTTTTCCTTCAAAGTGTCGAAGGCTCTCTGATGCTTGCCTCCCCACTAGAAAATTTCTTTAATGCTTGTCAACGCATGTAAAGGAGCAGCAATGGAAGAAAACCCAGAAATGAATTTCCTCCAATACTGAACCACACCCAGAAAAATTATGATTTTAGTAACGGTGTTAGGCTGTGGCCAGTTTACAATGACAACAACCTTGGCTGGGTCCACTTGCAGGTGGCCTCCACCAATAATATGGCCTAGATATACTAACGAATTTTTAGCAAATTCACATTTAGACATTTTTACATAAAGATTTTCCTTTCTTAGTACATCTAAAAATTTTTTCACATGTACAACATGCTCTTCCCAGGTTTTACTAAACACAAGGATATCATCTAGATATACAATTACAAAATCATCAATGAATGAATGAAAGACATCATTCATGACCCGCATGAAAGTAGCAGGTGCGTTACAGAGCCCAAAAGGCATTACAAGCCATTCATACAAACCCTGTTTCATTTTAAAAGCTGTTTTCCAAGCATCATGCTCAGCAACACGGATTTGATGATACCCACTACGCAGATCCAATTTTGTAAAATAAGTTGCATGTTTCAACTGATCAAGCAAATCATCAATACGAGGAAGAGGATACCTATTTTTAGTGGTGATTTTGTTAAGGGCCCTATAGTCGATACACATCCTCCACGACCCATCCTTCTTTGGAACCAAGACTATAGGAGAGCCGCAAGGAGAAGTGCTAGGCCTGATGACCCCCTTCTCAATCAGCTCCTGAACCTGCTTCTTGATTTCCTCGTTCTGCATTACAGACATCCGGTACATGGCTATGTTCGGGAGTGGCACATCCTGCTGCAAATGTATCTCATTCTGAATCTCTCTCTTTGGTGCTAACCCCTTCGGATCTTGAAACAAATCATCATATTCAGAAATGATGTCAATCAGTTCAGATTTATGCTTAGGGTCACATTCTTCAAAATATTTAGAGACTTCATCATTTTTTAGCTTAACCATCATCAACACAAAATTCTTACTAGCATTTACCAACATCTTCATTTGTCCTGCAGAGACTATTGCTAGATTGGTTTTCATCTTATGTGCTCGTACAATATATTCCATACCTTCTTTAAAAAGATGATACTTATTCTGCTCTCTATAAAAGACTACTTTCCGGTCATACAAATATGGACTTCCAAGTACAATTCCACAAATGTCAAGTGGTACTACATCCAATTCTGCCTCATCCCTAAAATTTTCAGTAATTGCAAATTTTAATACACATTTCCTTGTAACTTGCAATCATGTATCATTAGTAACCCAACCTAGAGGATAGGGCTTTTCATGATGCACAATAAATAAACACAACTTCTTAACCACTTCTTCTGATATCAGATTTACTTGTGAACCACTATCAAACAATGTATCAATCTTTGTGTGATTTACAATGACACGAACATGAAACAGTGCACTTCTATCTTTATCATTTTGCTTAGAAGTAGATGGCAGACTTGTACTTGCACTAGAACTTGGTTGTGCATCAATGGGAAGTGAGATACTTTTATCCTTACCTTGGATTCCGATAGCTATAACTTTTGTTTCATTACCTAAGTCGGATCCCAAGTCTTGAATAACTGCTGCAGTAGCTTTTTCTTTTCCTTTGTCTTTGTTTCCTCCGTACTTCTTTGGCCTTAACTTCGGATGAAGTTTCCAACAATTAGAGACATCATGTCCCTTCTGACAATGCGAACATTTAGGCTTTTCACCCTCTTTTTTAACAGTAGCCATCTTCTTTTTCCCCTTATCTTTACCTTTTGATTTGCTGTCAAATTTAAATGACTTCTTCACAAAAGTATCATTAGCATGCTTACCCCTAGCTTCTAAATGGGTAGCTTGAACACATACATCTGTTGGAGACATCTACCATCATACACACTCTTTCGGTCAAATTGGCCTAGTTAAACCATTATCCTAAGTTTAATTTACATCAGTGGAGCATAAATTACCATCATCCCAGTCATACCCATGCCTACCTACAGTCAAGGAGGCTAACTTAGCCTTCCCTACAGTCAAGGAGGCTAACTGGAGCACTCCAGGGGTGATCTGTGTGACATTAATGCACCTAATTGCTAACTGGTGGTTATTTTCAGTTCAACCAATCAATTACAGTCAGTTAAGGCACCTCCATTCATTAAATATATTATTTAATGATTATTTATTATTATTTAATGAACTGGAGTGAACAAGGCGCCTCCCCCAAATTCTGATGGTCAGTTCAGCTTCAGTTAACCTCATCAGGGTTTATTGGAGTCGTGCAGTACTAGCACTTGATGATTGGTTGCTATGACATGTGTTTGATCTCTTTCAAATGAGATTAAGTCATTTATTGCACTCCAACTTCAGTTAAGGGTTTGGTGAGTCAATTAGGGTTTTGGTCAAGTGGTTAACTGAGTGAGATTGCATGGCAAAGAGTCAGTTAAGCTAGACTCACTCATTGAATTCGAATTGTCCCTTAGGTATTCAAATTCTTCATTGATTTAAGCCATTGCTCTGCATGTATATTGTAACACATTATTG